>CM010932.2:1526616235-1526631926 GCA_002915635.3 Ambystoma mexicanum | reverse complement strand
TTGGTGTCCAGATGTACCCCCTACCAGAAATGAGGTATGGAAATGAGAATGAAGAACATGCCCATTCAACTCCTATCTAGAGAATAAGGTAGTTATTTGGTGCCAGATGTACCCCCTACAGAATGAGGTATGGAAATGAGAATGAAGAACATGCCATTCAACTCCCATCTAGAGAATAAGGTAGTTATTTGGGTGTCCAGATGTACCCCTCCCAGAAATGAGGTATGGAAATGAGAATGAAGAACATGCCCATTCAACTCCTCATCTAGAGAATAAGGTAGTTATTTGGGTGTCCAGATGTACCCCTACCAGAAATGAGGTATGGAAATGAGAATGAAGAACATGCCCATTCAACTCCTAATCTAGAGAATAAGGTAGTTATTTGGGTGTCCAGATGTACCCCTACCAGAAATGAGTAAGTGAAATGAGAATGAAGAACATGCCCATTCAACTCCTAATCTAGAGAATAAGGTAGTTATTTGGGTGTCCAGATGTACCCCCTACCAGAAATGAGATATGGAAATGAGAATGAAGTCCATGCCCATTCAACTCCTAATCTAGAGAATAAGGTAGTTATGTGTGTGTCCAGATGTACACCCTCCCAGAAATGAGGTATGGAAATGAGAATGAAGAACCTGCCCATTCAACTCCTCATTTAGAGAATAAGGTAGTTATTTGGGTGTCCAGATGAACCCCCTACCAGAAACGAGATATGGAAATGAGAATGAGGAACATGTCCATTACACTCCTAACTTAGAGAATAAGGTGTTATTTGGGTGTCCAGATGTACCCCTACCAGAAATGAGGTATGGAAATTAGAATAAAGAACATGCCCAGTCAACTCCTTATCTAGAGAATAAGATAGTTATGTGGGTGTACAGATGTACCCCCTCCCTGAAATGAGGTATGGAAATGGGAATGAATAACATGCCCATCAACTCCTTATCCAGAGAATTAGATAGTTATTTGAGTGTCCAGATGTACCCCCTACCAGAAATGAGATATGGAAATGAGAAGGAAGTCCATGCCCATTCAACTCCTAATCTAGAGAATAAGGTCCATGTGTGTGTCCAGATGAACCCACTACCAGAAACGAGGTATGGAAATGAGAAGGAACTCCATGCCCATTCAACTCCTAATCTAGAGAATAAGGTAGTTATGTGTGTGCCAGATGCACACCCTCCCAGAAATGAGGTATGGAAATGAGAATGAAGAACCTACCCATTCAACTCCTCATTTAGAGAATAAGGTAGTTATTTGGGTGTCCAGATGTACCCCTACCAGAAATGAGGTATGGAATTTAGAATAAAGAACATGCCCAGTCAACTCCTTATCTAGAGAATAAGATAGTTATGTGGGTGTACAGATGTACCCCCTTCCTGAAATGAGGTATGGAAATGGGAATGAATAACATGCCCATCAACTCCTTATCCAGAGAATTAGATAGTTATTTGGGTGCCAAGATGTACCCCCTACCTGAAATGCGTTGTTGAAATGCGAATAAAGAACATTCCCATTCAACTCCTATTCTAGATAATAAGGTAGTTATTTGGGTGTCCAGATGTACCCTCTAAAAGAAAGGAGATAAGGAAATGAGAATGAAGTCCATGCCCATTCATCTCCTAATCTAGAGAATAAGGTAGTTATGTGTGTGTCCAGATGAACCCCCTACCAGAAATGAGGTATGGAAATGAGAATGACGAACATGCCTATTCAACTCCTAATCTAGAGAATAAGGTAGTTATTGTGGGTGTCCAGATGTACCCCTACCAGAAATGAGGTATGGAAATGAAAATGAAGAACATGCCCTTTCAACTCCTAATCTAGAGAATTAGGTAGTTATTTGGGTGTCCAGATGTACTCCCTCCGAGAAATGAGGTATGGAAATGAGAATGAGCAACATGTCCATGACTCTCCTAATCTAGAGACTAAGGTAGTTATTTGGGGTCCAGATGTAAACCTACCAGAAATGAGGTATGGAAATGAGAATAAAGAACATGCTCAGTCAACTCATTACCTAGAGAAAAAGATACATATGTAGGTTTCCAGATGTACCCCCTCCCAGAAATTAGGTATGGAAATGAGAATGAAGAACATTCTCCTTCAACTTCTCATCTAGAGAATAAGGCAGTTATTTGGTTGTCCAGATGTACCCCTACCAGAAGTGAGGTATGGAAATGAAAATGAAGAACATGCCCTTTCAACTCTTAATCTAGAGAATAAGGTAGTTGTTTGGGTGTCCAGATGTACCCCTATCAGAAATGAGGTATGGAAATGAGAATGACGAACATGCCTATTCAACTCCTAATCTAAAGAATAAGGTAGTTATGTGGGTGTCCAGATGTACCCCCTCCCAGAAATGAGGTATGGAAATGAGAATGAAGAACTTGCCCATTCAACTCCTAATCTAGAGAATTAGGTAGTTATTTGGGTGTCCAGATGTACTCCCTCCGAGAAATGAGGTATGGAAATGAGAATGAAGAACATGCCCATTCAACTCCTCATCTAGAGAATAAGGTGGTTATTTGGGTGTGCAGATGAACCCTCTACCAGAAATGAGGCATGGAAATAAGTATAAAGAACATGCCAATTCAACACTTCATCTAGTGAATAAGGTAGTTATTTGGGTGTCAAGATGAACCCCTCAACAGAAATGAGGTATCGAAATGAGAATGAAGAACATGCCCATTAAACTCTTAATCTAGAGAATAAGGTAGTTATTTGGTTGTCCAGATGTACCCCTACCAGAAATGATGTATGGAAATGAGAATGACAAACATGCCTATTGAACTACTAGTCTAAAGGATAAGGTAGTTATGTGGGTGTCCAGATGTACCCCCTATAATAAATGAGGTATGGAAATGAGAATGAAGAGCATGCCCTTTCAACTCCTGATCTAGAGAATTAGGTATTTAATTGGGTGTTCACATGTAGACCCCTACATAAATGAGGTATGGAAATGAGAATGAAGAACAATCCTGTTCAACTCCCAATCAAGCAAATTAGGTAGTTATTTAGGTGTCCAGATGTACTCCCTCTGAGAAATTAGGTATGGAAATGAGAATAAAGAACATGCCCATTCATGTTCTCATCTTTAGAATAAGGTAGTTATTTGGGTGTCTAGATGAACCCCCTACCAGAAATGAGGTATGGAAATGAGAATGAAGAACATGCCCATCAACTCCTCATTTAGAGAATAAGGTAGTTATTGGGTGTCCAGATTTGCCCCCTATCTGAAATGAGGTATGGAAATGAGAATGAAGAACATGTCCATTCAACTCCTAATCTAGAGAATAAAGTAGTTATTTGGGTGTCCAGATGTACTCCCTCTGAGAAATTAGGTATGGAAATGAGAATAAAGAACATGCCCATTCATGTTGGACTATTGCAATTCCTTATACCTCGCTCAGCCGACAGGCCTTCTTCAACGTCTCCAACGTATACAGAACCTGGCAGCTAGACTGGCCACAGGTTCCCCCTATGGAGCTCATATCTCGCCAGTGCTTCGCCAACTCCACTGGCTCCCAGTGGCCCAGCGAGTTAAGTTCAAATCACTGTGTATTGTCCACCGAGCAATCCATGGCCTAGGTGCTGAGTTTCTTCAAACTAAATTTGTCCGCTATATTCCGGAACGCAACCTTCGTTCCCTGAACACAATCTCTTGGTGGTTCCTAAGTATACCCGGGAAAGACTCGGTGGCAGAGCCTTCTCCATTGCTGCGGCAAGGCTGTGGAACTCCCTCCCACTGCCACTCAAATCTATCTCCAATCATTTGGCTTTCAGGAAAGCACTGAAAACTACCCTATTTTAGCTCTCTGACCACTACTGTGCTTCCCGTTTGATAGCTTCCTCACCAGCGCCATGATGCCCTAGGGCGACCGTGCGCTCTACAAATTCAGGTAACATAACATAACATAACATGTTCTCATCTTTAGAATAAGGTAGTTATTTGGGTGTCTAGATGAACCCCCTACCAGAAATGAGGTATGTAAATGAGAATGGAGAACAGGCCCATTCAACTCCTTATCCAGAGAATTAGATAGTTATTTGGGTGTCCAGATGTACCCCCTACTTGAAATGCGGCGAGGAAATGCGAATAAAGAAAATTCCCATTCAACTCCTAATCTAGATAACAAGGTAGTTATTTGGGTGTCCAGATGTACCCCCTATCAGAAATGAGATATGGAAATGAGAAGGAAGTCGATGCCCATTCAACTCCTAATCTAGAGAATAAGGTAGTTATGTCTGTGCCAGATGTACACCCTCCCAGAAATGAGGTATGGAAGTGATAATGAAGAACCTGCCCATTCAACTCCTCATTTAGAGAATAAGGCAGTTATTTGGGTGTCCAGATGAACCCCCTACCAGAAACGAGATATGGAAATGCGAATAAAGAACATTCCCATTCAACTCCTATTTTAGATGATAAGGTAGTTATTTGGGTGTCCAGATGTACCCCCTACCAGAAATGACGTATGGAAATGAGAATGAAGACATGCCTATTCAACTCCTAATCTAAAGAATAAGGTAGTTATGTGGGTGTCCAGATGTACCCCTACCAGAAATGAGGTATGGAAATGAGAATGAAGAACATGCCCATTCAACTCCTTATCTAGAGAATTAGGTAGTTATTTGGGTGTCCAGATGTACCCCCTACCAGAAATGAGATATGGAAATGAGAAGGAAGTCCATGCCCATTCAACTCCTAATCTAGAGAATAAGGTAGTTATGTGTGTGCAGATGTACACCCTCCCAGAAATGAGGTATGGAAATGAGAATGAAGAACCTGCCCATTCAACTCCTCATTTAGAGAATAAGGTAGTTATTTGGGTGTCCAGATGAACCCCCTACCAGAAACGAGATATGGAAATGAGAATGAGGAACATGTCCATTACACTCCTAACCTAGAGAATAAGGTCGTTATTTGGGTGTCCAGATGTACCCCTACCAGAAATGAGGTATGGAAATTAGAATAAAGAACATGCCCAGTCAACTCCTTATCTAGAGAATAAGATAGTTATGTGGGTGTACAGATGTACCCCCTCCCTGAAATGAGGTATGGAAATGGAATGAATAACATGCCCATCAACTCCTTATCCAGAGAATTAGATAGTTATTTGGGTGTCCAGATGTACCCCTACCTGAAATGCGGCGTTGAAATGCGAATAAAGAACATTCCCATTCAACTCCTATTCTAGATAATAAGGTAGTTATTTGGGTGTCCAGATGTACCCTCTACCAGAAATGAGGTATGGAAATGAGAATGAAGACCATGCCCATTCAACTCCTCATCTAGAGAATAAGGTAGTTATTTGGGTGTCCAGATGTACCCCCTACCAGAAATGAGGTATGGAAATGAGAATGAAGAACATGCCCATTCAACTCCTAATCTAGAAGAATAAGGTAGTTATGTGTGTGTCCAGATGAACCCCCTACCAGAAATGAGGTATGGAAATGAGAATGAAGAACATGCCTATTCAACTCCTAATCTAAAGAATAAGGTAGTTATGTGGGTGTCCAGATGTACGCCCTACCAGAAATGAGGTATGTAAATGAGAATGGAGAACATGCCCATTCAACTCCTTATCTAGAGAATTAGGTAGTTATTTGGGTGTCCAGATGTACCCCCTACTTGAAATGCGGCGTGGAAATGCGAATAAAGAACATTCCCGTTCAACTCCTAATCTAGATAATAAGGTAGTTATTTGGGTGTCCAGATGTACCCCCTACCAGAAATGAGATATGGAAATGAGAAGGAAGTCCATGCCCATTCAACTCCTAATCTAGAGAATAAGGTAGTTATGTGTGTGCCCAGATGTACCCCTACCAGAAATGAGGTATGGAAATGAGAATGAAGAACTTGCCTTTCCAACTCCCAATCTAGAGAATTAGGTAGTTATTTGGGTGTCCAGATGAACCCCCTACCAGAAACGAGATATGGAAATGAGAATGAGGAACATGTCCATTACACTCCTAACTTAGAGAATAAGGTTGTTATTTGGGTGTCCAGATGTACCCCTACCAGAAATAAGGTATGGAAATTAGAATAAAGAACATGCCCAGTCAACTCTTTATCTAGAGAATAAGATAGTTATGTGGGTGTACAGATGTACACCCTCCCCGAAATGAGGTATGGAAATGGGAATGAATAACATGCCCATCAACTCCTTATCCAGAGAATTAGATAGTTATTTGAGTGTCCAGATGTACCCCCTACCAGAAATGAGATATGGAAATGAGAAGGAAGAACATGCCCATTCAACTCCTAATCTAGAGAATAAGGTAGTTATTTGGGTGTCCAGATGTACCCCTACCAGAAATGAGGTATGGAAATGAGAGAGAACATGCCCATTCAACTCCTAATCTAGAGAATTAGGTAGTTATTTGGGTGTCCAGATGAACCCCCTACCAGAAATGAGGTATGGAAATGAGAATGAAGAACATGCCCATTCAACTCCTAATCTAGAGAATAAGGTCGTTATTTGGGTGTCCAGATGTACCCCTACCAGAAATGAGGTATGGAAATTAGAATAAAGAACATGCCCAGTCAACTCCTTATCTAGAGAATAAGATAGTTATGTGGGTGTACAGATGTACCCCTCCTGAAATGAGGTATGGAAATGGGAATGAATAACATGCCCATCAACTCCTTATCCAGAGAATTAGATAGTTATTTGGGTGTCCAGATGTACCCCCTACCTGAAATGCGGCGTTGAAATGCGAATAAAGAACATTCCCATTCAACTCCTAATCTAGATAATAAGGTAGTTATTTGGGTGTCCAGATGTACCCTCTACCAGAAATGAGATAAGGAAATGAGAATGAAGTCCATGCCCATTCATCTCCTAATCTAGAGAATAAGGTAGTTATGTGTGTGTCCAGATGAACCCCTACCAGAAATGAGGTATGGAAATGAGAATGAAGAACATGCCCATTCAACTCCTAATCTAGAGAATAAGGTAGTTATTTGGGTGTCCAGATGTACCCCTACCAGAAATGAGGTATGGAAATGAGAATGAAGAACATGCCCATTCAACTCCTAATCTAGAGAATTAGGTAGTTATTTGGGTGTCCAGATGTACTCCCTACCAGAAATGAGGTATGGAAATGAGAATGAAGAACCTGCCCATTCAACTCCTCATCTAGAGAATAAGGTAGTTATTTGGGTCCAGATGAACCCCTACCAGAAATGAGGTATGGAAATGAGAATAAAGAACATGCCCATTCAACTCCTAATCTAGAGAATAAGGTAGTTATTTGGGTGTCCAGATGTACCCCTACCAGAAATGAGGTATGGAAATGAGAATGAAGAACATGCCCATTCAACTCCTAATCTAGAGAATAAGGTAGTTATTTGGGTGTCCAGATGTACCCCTACCAGAAATGAGGTATGGAAATGAGAATGAAGAACATTCCCATTCAACTCCTATCTAGAGAATTAGATAGTTATTTGGGTGTCCAGATGTACCCCTCACCAGAAATGAGGTATGGAAATGAGAATGAAGAACATGCCCATTAAACTCCTAATCTAGAGAATAAGGTAGTTATTTGGGTGTCCAGATGTACCCCTACCAGAAATGAGGTATGGAAATGAGAATGAAGAACATGCCCATTCAACTCCTAATCTAGAGAATAAGGTAGTTATGTGGGTGTCCAGATGTACCCCTCCCAGAAATGAGGTATGGAAATGAGAATGAAGAACATGCCCATTCAACTCCTAATCTAGAGAATAAGGTAGTTATTTGGGTGTCCAGATGTACCCCTACCAGAAATGAGATATGGAAATGAGAAGGAAGTCCATGCCCATTCAACTCCTAATCTAGAGAATAAGGTAGTTATGTGTGTGTCCAGATGTAACCCCCTACCAGAAATGAGGTATGGAAATGAGAATGAAGAACATGCCCATTCAACTCCTAATCTAGAGAATAGGTAGTTATGTTGGTGTCCAGATGACCCTACCAGAAATGAGGTATGGAAATGAGAATGAAGACATGCCATTCAACTCCTCATTTAGAGAATAAGGTAGTTATTTGGTGTCCAGATGTACCCCCTACCAGAAATGAGGTATGGAAATGAGAATGAACAACATGCCCATCAACTCCTTATCTAGAGAATTAGATAGTTATTTGGGTGTCCAGATGTACCCCCTACCTGAAATGCGTTGTTGAAATGCGAATAAAGAACATTCCCATTAAACTCCTATTCTAGATAATAAGGTAGTTATTTGGGTGTCCAGATGTACCCTCTACAAAAAGGAGATAAGGAAATGAGAATGAAGTCCATGCCCATTCATCTCCTAATCTAGAGAATAAGGTAGTTATGTGTGTGCCAGATGTACACCCTCCCAGAAATGAGGTATGGAAATGAGAATGAAGAACATGCCCATTCAACTCCTAATCTAGAGAATAAGGTAGTTATTTGGGTGTCCAGATGTACCCCTACCAGAAATGAGGTATGGAAATGAGAATGAAGAACATGCCCAGTCAACTCCTTATCTAGAGAATAAGATAGTTATGTGGGTGTACAGATGTACCCCCTACCTGAAATGTGTCGTTGAAATGCGAATGAAGAACATTCCCATTCAACTCCTATTCTAGATAATAAGGTAGTTATTTGGGTGTCCAGATGTACCCTCTACCAGAAAGGAGATAAGGAAATGAGAATGAAGTCCATGCCCATTCATCTCCTAATCTAGAGAATAAGGTAGTTATGTGTGTGTCCAGATGAACCCCCTACCAGAAATGAGGTATGGAAATGAGAATGAAGAACATGCCCATTCAACTCCTCATCTAGAGAATAAGGTAGTTATTTGGGTGTCCAGATCAACCCCCTACCAGAAATGAGATATGGAAATGAGAATGAGGAACATGCCCATTTACACTCCTAATCTAGAGAATAAGGTAGTTATTTGGGTGTCCAGATGAACCCCTACCAGAAATGAGGTATGGAAATGAGAATGAAGAACATGCCCATTCAACTCCTATCTAGAGAATAAGGTAGTTATTTGGGTGTACAGATGTACCCCTCCCTGAAATGAGGTATGGAATAGGGAATGAATAACATGCCCATCAACTCCTTATCCAGAGAATTAGATAGTTATTTGGGTGTCCAGATGTACCCCCTACCAGAAATGAGGTATGGAAATGAGAATGAAGAACATGCCCATTCAACTCCTAATCTAGAGAATAAGGTAGTTATTTGGGTGTCCAGATGAACCCCCTACCAGAAATGAGGTATGGAAATGAGAATGAAGAACATGCCATTCAACTCCTAATCTAGAGAATAAGGTAGTTATGTGGGTGTCCAGATGTACCCCTACCAGAAATGAGGTATGGAAATGAGAATGAAGAACATGCCCATTCAACTCCTTATCTAGAGAATTAGGTAGTTATTTGGGTGTCCAGATGTACTCCCTCCAGAAATGAGGTATGGAAATGAGAATGAAGAACATGCCCATTCAACTCCTCAACTAGAGAATAAGGTAGTTATTTGGGTGCCCAGATGTACCCCCTACCAGAAATGAGGTATGGAAATGAGAATGAAGAACATGCCCATTCAACTCCTTATCTAGAGAATAAGGTAGTTATTTGGGTGTCCAGATGTACCCCCTACCAGAAATGAGGTATGGAAATGATAATGAAGAACATGCCATTCAACTCCTCATCTAGAGAATAAGGTAGTTATTTTGGTGTCCAGATGTACCCCCTACCAGAAATAAGGTATGTAAATGAGAATGGCGAACATGCCTTTTCAACTCCTAATCTAAAGAATAAGGTTATGTGGGTGTCCAGATGTACCCCCCTACCAGAAATGAGGTATCGAAATGAGAATAAAGAAATGCCCATTCAACTCCTTATCTAGAGAATTGGGTAGTTATTCGGGTGTCCAGATGTACTCCCTCCGAGAAATGAGGTATGGAAATTAGAATGAAGAACATGCCCATTCAACTCCTCAACTAGAGAATAAGGTAGTTATTTGGGTGC
Organism: Ambystoma mexicanum; assembly: GCA_002915635.3. Classification (NCBI taxonomy): domain Eukaryota; kingdom Metazoa; phylum Chordata; class Amphibia; order Caudata; family Ambystomatidae; genus Ambystoma; species Ambystoma mexicanum. The sequence goes on along the minus strand of CM010932.2, from coordinate 1,526,621,943 downwards.
CCAGATGTACCCCCTACCAAAAATGAGATGTGGAAAAGTGAATGAAGAACATGCCCATTCAACTCCTCAACTAGAGAATGAGGTAGTTATTTGGGTCCCCAGATGTACCCCTACCAGAAATGAGGCGTGGAAATGAGAATGAAGAACATGCCCGTCAACTCCTTATCCAGAGAATTAGATAGTTATTGGGGTGTCCAGATGTACCCCCTACCTGAAATGTGGTGTGGAAATGCGAATAAAGAACATTCCCATTCAACTCCTATTCTAGATAATAATGTAGTTATTTGGGTGTCCAGATGTACCCTCTACCAGAAATGAGATAAGGAAATGAGAATGAAGTCCATGCCCATTCATCTCCTAATCTAGAGAATAAGGTAGTTATGTGTGTGTCCAGATGAACCCCCTACCAGAAATGAGGTATGGAAATGAGAATGAAGTCCATGCCCATTCAACTCCTAATCTAGAGAATAAGGTAGTTATGTGGGTGTCCAGATGAACCCTACCAGAAATGAGGTATGGAAATGAGAATGAAGAACATGCCTATTCAACTCCTAATCTAAAGAATAAGGTAGTTATGTGGGTGTCCAGATGTATCCCCTACCAGAAATGAGGTTTGTAAATGAGAATGGAGAACATGCCCATTCAACTCCTAATCTAGAGAATTAGGTAGTTATTTGGGTGTCCATGTGTACTCCCTCCGAGAAATGAGGTACGGAAATGAGAATGAAGAACATGCCCATTCAACTCCTAATCTAGAGAATAGGGTAGTTATTTGGGTGTCCAGATTACCCTTACCAGAAATGAGGTATGGAAATGAGAATGAAGAACTTGCCTATCCAACTCCCAATCTAGAGAATTAGGTAGTTATTTGGGTGTCCAGATGAACCCCCTACCAGAAATGAGGTATGGAAATGAGAATGAAGAGCATGCCCATTCAACTCCTCATCTAGAGAATAAGGTAGTTATTTGGGTGTCCAGATCAACCCCTACCAGAAATGAGGTATGGAAATGAGAATGAAGAACATGCCCATTCAACTCCTCATCTAGAGAATAAGGTAGTTATTTGGGTGTCCAGATGTACCCCCTACCAGAAATGAGATATGGAAATGAGAATGAAGAACATGCCCATTCAACTCCTAATCTAGAGAATAAGGTAGTTATTTGGGTGTCCAGATGTACCCCTACCAGAAATGAGGTATGGAAATGAGAATGAAGAACATGCCCATTCAACTCCTAATCTAGAGAATAAGGTAGTTATTTGGGTGTCCAGATGAACCCCTACCAGAAATGAGGTATGGAAATGAGAATGAAGAACATGCCCATTCAACTCCTAATCTAGAGAATAAGGTAGTTATTTGGGTGTCCAGATGTACCCCTACCAGAAATGAGGTATGGAAATGAGAATGACGAACATGCCTATTCAACTCCTAATCTAAAGAATAAGGTAGTTATGTGGGTGTCCAGATGTATCCCCTACCAGAAATGAGATTGAAATGAGAATGGAGAACATGCCCATTCAACTCCTAATCTAGAGAATAAGGTAGTTATTTGGGTGTCCATGTGTACTCCTACCAGAAATGAGGTACGGAAATGAGAATGAAGAACATGCCCATTCAACTCCTAATCTAGAGAATAGGGTAGTTATTTGGGTGTCCAGATTACCCTTACCAGAAATGAGGTATGGAAATGAGAATGAAGAACATGCCTATCCAACTCCCAATCTAGAGAATAAGGTAGTTATTTGGGTGTCCAGATGAACCCCCTACCAGAAATGAGATATGGAAATGAGAATGAAGTACATGCCCATTCAACTCCTAATCTAGAGAATAAGGTAGTTATTTGGGTGTCCAGATGTACCCTACCAGAAATGAGGTATGGAAATGAGAATGAAGAACATGCCCATTCAACTCCTTATCTAGAAATAGGTAGTTATTTGGGTGTCCAGATGTACCCCCTACCAGAAATGAGATATGGAAATGAGAAGGAAGTCCATGCCCATTCAACTCCTAATCTGGAGAATAAGGTAGTTATGTGTGTGCCAGATGTACACCCTCCCAGAAATGAGGTATGGAAATAAGAATGAAGAACCTGCCCATTCAACTCCTCATTTAGAGAATAAGGTAGTTATTTGGGTGTCCAGATGAACCCCCTACCAGAAATGAGGTATGGAAATGAGAATGAAGAACATGCCCATTCAACTCCTAATCTAGAGAATAAGGTCGTTATTTGGGTGTCCAGATGTACCCCTACCAGAAATGAGGTATGGAAATTAGAATAAAGAACATGCCCAGTCAACTCCTTATCTAGAGAATAAGATAGTTATGTGGGTGTACAGATGTACCCCTCCCTGAAATGAGGTATGGAAATGGGAATGAATAACATGCCCATCAACTCCTTATCCAGAGAATTAGATAGTTATTTGAGTGTCCAGATGTACCCCCTACCAGAAATGAGGTATGGAAATGAGAATGAAGAACATGCCCATTCAACTCCTAATCTAGAGAATAAGGTAGTTATGTGGGTGTCCAGATGTACCCCTACCAGAAATGAGGTATGGAAATGAGAATGAAGAACATGCCCATTCAACTCCTTATTCTAGAGAATATGTAGTTATTTGGGTGTCCAGATGTACCCTCTACCAGAAATGAGATAAGGAAATGAGAATGAAGTCCATGCCTATTCATCTCCTAATCTAGAGAATAAGGTAGTTATGTGTGTGTCCAGATGAACCCCTACCAGAAATGAGGTATGGAAATGAGAATGAAGAACATGCCCATTCAACTCCTCATCTAGAAAATAAGGTAGTTATTTGGGTCTCCAGATCAACCCCTACCAGAAATGAGGTATGGAAATGAGAATGAAGTCCATGCCCATTCAACTCCTAATCTAGAGAATAAGGTAGTTATTTGGGTGTCCAGATGAACCCCCTACCAGAAATGAGGTATGGAAATGAGAATGAAGATCCATGCCCATTCAACTCCTAATCTAGAGAATAAGGTAGTTATTTGGGTGTCCAGATGTACCCCTACCAGAAATGAGGTATGGAAATGAGAATGAAGAACATGCCCATTCAACTCCTCATCTAGAGAATAAGGTAGTTATTTGGGTGTCCAGATGAACCCCCTACCAGAAACGAGATATGGAAATGAGAATGAGGAACATGTCCATTACACTCCTAACCTAGAGAATAAGGTAGTTATTTGGGTGTCCAGATGTACCCCCTACCAGAAATGAGGTATGGAAATGAGAATGAAGTCCATGCCCATTCATCTCCTAATCTAGAGAATAAGGTAGTTATTGGGTGTCCAGATGAACCCCCTACCAGAAATGAGGTATGGAAATGAGAATGAAGAACATGCCTATTCAACTCCTAATCTAGAGAATAAGGTAGTTATTTGGGTGTCCAGATGTACCCCTACCAGAAATGAGGTATGGAAATGAGAATGAAGAACATGCCCATTCAACTCCTAATCTAGAGAATAAGTTCGTATTTGGGTGTCAGATGTACCCCTACCAGAATGAGTATTGACAATTAGAACTAAGAACATGGCCATTACACTCCTAACCTAGAGAATAAGGTCGTTATTTGGGTGTCCAGATGTACCCCTACCAGAAATGAGGTATGGAAATTAGAATAAAGAACATGCCCAGTCAACTCCTTATCTAGAGAATAAGATAGTTATGTGGGTGTACAGATGTACCCCCTCCCTGAAATGAGGTATGGAAATGAGAATGAAGAACATGCCCATTCAACTCCTAATCTAGAGAATAAGGTAGTTATTTGGGTGTCCAGATTACCCCTACCAGAAATGAGGTATGGAAATGAGAATGAAGAACATGCCCATTCAACTCCTAATCTAGAGAATAAGGTAGTTATTTGGGTGTCCAGATGAACCCCTACCAGAAATGAGGTATGGAAATGAGAATGAAGTCCATGCCCATTCAACTCCTAATCTAGAGAATAAGGTAGTTATGTGTGTGTCCAGATGAACCCCCTACCAGAAATGAGGTATGGAAATGAGAATGAAGAACATGCCCATTCAACTCCTTATCTAGCGAATTAGATAGTTGTGTCCAGATGTACCCCCTACCAGAAATGAGATATGGAAATGAGAACGAACATGCCCATTCAACTCCTAATCTAGAGAATAGGGTAGTTATTTGGGTGTCCAGATTACCCTTACCAGAAATGAGGTATGGAAATGAGAATGAAGAACTTGCCCATTCAACTCCTCATTTAGAGAATAAGGTAGTTATTTGGGTGTCCAGATGAACCCCTACCAGAAACGAGATATGGAAATGAGAATGAGGAACATGTCCATTACACTCCTAACCTAGAGAATAAGGTCGTTATTTGGGTGTCCAGATGTACCCCTACCAGAAATGAGGTATGGAAATTAGAATAAAGAACATGCCCAGTCAACTCCTTATCTAGAGAATAAGATAGTTATGTGGGTGTACAGATGTACCCCCTCCCTGAAATGAGGTATGGAAATGGGAATGAATAACATGCCCATCAACTCCTTATCCAGAGAATTAGATAGTTATTTGGGTGTCCAGATGTACCCCCTACCTGAAATGCGGCATGGAAATGTGAATAAAGAACATGCCCATTCAACTCCTAATCTAGAGAATAAGGTAGTTATTTGGGTGTCCAGATGTACCCCTACCAGAAATGAGGTATGGAAATGAGAATGAAGAACATGCCATTCAACTCCTAATCTAGAGAATAGGTAGTTATTTGGGTGTCCAGATGTACCCCCTACCAGAAATGAGGTATGGAAATGAGAATGAAGAGCATGCCCATTCAACTCCTAATCTAGAGAATAAGGTAGTTATTTGGGTGTCCAGATGAACCCTACCAGAAATGAGGTATGGAAATGAGAATGAAGAGCATGCCCATTCAACTCCTAATCTAGAGAATAAGGTAGTTATGTGGGTGTCCAGATGTACCCCTACCAGAAATGAGGTATGGAAATGAGAATGAAGAACATGCCCATTCAACTCCTAATCTAGAGAATAAGGTAGTTATTTGGGTGTCCAGATGAACCCCCTACCAGAAATGAGATATGGAAATGAGAATGAAGAACATGCCCATTCAACTCCTAATCTAGAGAATAAGGTCGTTATTTGGGTGTCCAGATGTACCCCTACCAGAAATGAGGTATGGAAATTAGAATAAAGAACATGCCCAGTCAACTCCTTATCTAGAGAATAAGATAGTTATGTGGGTGTCCAGATGTACCCCCTCCCTGAAATGAGGTATGGAAATGAGAATGAAATACATGCCCATTCAACTCCTTATCTAGAGAATAAGGTAGTTATTTGGGTGTCCAGATGTACCCCCTACCAGAAATGAGGTATGGAAATGAGAATGAAGAACATGCCCATTCAACTCCTATCTAGAGAATAAGGTAGTTATTTGGGTGTCCAGATGTACCCTCTACCAGAAATGAGATAAGGAAATGAGAATGAAGTCCATGCCCATTCATCTCCTAATCTAGAGAATAAGGTAGTTATGTGTGTGTCCAGATGAACCCCTTACCAGAAATGAGGTATGGAAATGAGAATGAAACATGCCCATTCAACTCCTAATCTAGAGAATAAGGTAGTTATTTGGGTGTCCAGATGTACCCCTACCAGAAATGAGGTATGGAAATGAGAATGAAATAACATGCCCATTCAACTCCTAATCTAGAGAATAAGGT
>CM010932.2:1526490023-1526616215 GCA_002915635.3 Ambystoma mexicanum | reverse complement strand
TGGCGGGCGTGGTCAGGGACGTGGCCGGGTGACCAGGGAGTAGGGGGACTCCAGGGTGTCCAGGGTGGCCGCAGAGGGGGAAGAGGCAGGGGTGCGCACTTGAGCACGATGTTGTGCCATGTGTCGTGCAGTCATGCCACCACCCCTGTGGTTCCGGAGATGCAGCTTCTGCATCTGGCACTGGCGCCCGTGTGACCGGCAGTCTGTTCCATCGACTGCCACGGGCCCAAGGGAAGTGGTAGCTGCAGGTGCAGCTGTGGACACCACCACCCAGGCTCAGGGTCTGCCAGCGCAGGCTGCGTTGGCACTTGAAGAGCCCTTGGTAGATCTCCAACAGGCCAGGGGGGAAACCATAGGGGCACGCAGGGCTGCCCTGACCAAGACACATGTCCCTGGGGCAGTAATGTCATCTGCTGCCCTGAACAGCCAGGTGTTGGCAAGTCCAGAGGCAGATGCAGCCAACAACACCCCGGTTGTGAGTCTGCCAACCAGGACAGTTGCGGTCAATGACCCTGCCACAGCGGATGTTGCTGCGCAGGGTCCATTAGAGGGCACCCAGCTGCCACTGACACAAGTCAGGCCTTTGGTCGTCCCTCCACCTGCCACTCCCTTGGCTCAATCCACCGGTCCCACTGGCCATACTGATCAGGGCGGCGTCAGCGAGCCTAGGTCTGCGCCACAATCCAAGAGGAGGAAGGTTGCACCTGCAGCACAGGCTGGGACCCCACACACAGCCACGACCTCCAGCACATCGAGGAAGAAGCCTTTCTGCAACCAGGGACTGGACTTCCTCATGAACTACTCGCGGGACCACAACCCTGACATCCTAGTGGGTGGTAATTGTCAGACTACGGCTGCCCACCGTGATACCCACTGGAAGCAAGTTGCGGAACATGTGAGTGCACGGCGCAAGAGTGCAAAAAGCGTTGGAATGACCTCAAACGCAGCGCTAAGGCTAAGCGTGCCTCAAATTACAACTTGACTCTGGTGACTGGCAGTGGGCCTGCACCGGAGGAGGAAGACCTCACTCCGCATGAGTCACTCGTTGCGGAGTTCATACCATCTGAATCGGTCGAAGGAGTGGGAGAGATGCCGGACTTTGATGCCCAGTCTAGTGAGTGTTGATGCGTGTTTGTCGAGGACGTGTGTGTTTTACTTGTGTAATGTGTTGTGCATGACTGCCACTACATGTCACGTGATACATGGTTCTGATGTGCAAGTAATGCAATGCTTCCCTGATGCATGTCTACTCTGCTGGATGGTGGACATGTGGAGCAGACAGGGACTGTCCACATCATCACTATTGCACCCTACTCACATGCTGGTTACCAGTATACCCCTCCGGTCCATGTTCCAGCTAACTGGCACTTCTGCATGTAACATGGGGTGACCTTCCTCTCAGCCCAGGGACTATGCATAGCATGACTGACGTGCATGTGTCCTCTGCCTGCAAGCGGGTACTCAATGTAGGCATGCTCCCTTGCCCCTCAACCCACCGCTCTGTACCACAATTCCACCTTTGCACTGGTTGGGTACTTCCCTGTTCATGCGTCCTGTGTACATGCTAACATCCAGCAGCCAATCTGCCATACATATGCTGTGTGGTTCATCCTTAGTACTTGATGCAGGGTGTCTCACTTGGACTGTGCAGAGGTCAGATGCCCTGCAGGGACATGAGTGCCCATTCATGCTCCATGTGCATTCCACACATGCCCCTATGTGTCCTTGACTGGATGATCACTGTAATACAAGTCCTGGATGACCTACATTGCATGGCATTTCATCTGCCTTCCCATGTCAACTGTGGCTCAGTACTGCGTTGCACACATGTTTAGGGTCTGACAATCTGGGTGGGTCACAGGTCTCAGCCTGTTTAATGGCCAAAGACTCTGTCCAACTGGTGTAGTGTCTTCTTCACACGTGGGTGTACTCCAGAGGTTTCATCATGTGTCCTGCTTACTGTCCCATCATCATTTGCTGTGTTGTCACTTGACACATGATGCTGTTGATGCCAGTCAACACTGCCTGTCAATACACTGGTCTATGGTCAGCCTTTTGATACCATGCACGGCATCCCTGCATTTGCACTTGGGGTGAGGGGTGGTTTGCTTGTAGACATGCTACCCATTGAATGCACATTGCACGTGATGCCTGAAGTTGACCTTGCACTGCCTTTACATTTTCTGACACACATCATGAAGTCCTTGTACATGTAGCTAGTGAGTAACATATACATTTGCTGCACTGCATAGATCCACTTCAGTGCAAACTGCCACCTTTCCACAGGTGTAATTGCAGAAGCAATTTCAAGTTGACCCAGCATGCATGCCAGGTTCTATTTTGTGTGTCACATGTGTGCCTGATGTGTTTGGTGTTGGTGTGTGTGTGTGTGTGTGTGTGTTGTGTGCTCCTAACATGTGTAGTGACCTTTTTTCTCTCTATTTTTCAGATGATGACACAATGGAGCCGGAGGATGGTGTTGTCATGGCAGGCACAGGGTTGTTATCACTACATCGACCCAGCACAAGTGGGGGTCGTGGGGTGGTAGGCCACGAAAACCCCCAAGTGCCACAGTCCATCTTGTCTCTGGCTGCCTATGAGTCCAGCCCTGATGTACACTCTGACGACCATGTCGAGTTGGATGAGCATCAAGTCCATGTGTCAGGGGTGAGTGATTCTGATGTGGACACTCCTATGTCCGCGACACCTGCACTGAGGGGTCAGACAGTGTTGGAACCTCCGCCTGTGGTGGATCGGGACACAGGGTCACCCTCCACACCAGTCACTGATGTGCCTGGTACATCACGTCGACGGGGGAATGTAGTCGTGCAGCCGCGGGCGGTGCCAACACAGCGAGGACACCCTGTCCTTGGGTCCCATAGGGGTCAAGCCCAGCAAAGCGGTCACCACACACAACCACAGCATACTGAGCAGGAGCAAGACATGACTGCCCATTTAGAACGGCAGGGGGCAGCAATGGAGAACATCGCTGAGAGCATGGAGCGTGTGGCCCAATCCGTGCTCCCCCTGCTAGGCAGGTGCTTCTCCAGCAGCAGGCTGCATGGTCCACGGCCCGCTCGCTCAGGCTGGGCATGGCGGCCCCAGACAGGGCACACCAGGCTGAAATGTTGTCTCTGCGTAAAGCAATTGCTGCTCATGCAGAGGCACACATGGAGGCCGTGAGGCAGGAGTATGCTTCCCTCAGATCCACTCTGGGTGTCCTTATGATGTCCCAGAGGCAGCGGGCAGAGGAGAGGTTTGCGCAGCTTGAGCGTACCATCTCGGCTGAGCTACATGCTTGCCGGGAGGTGCAGCAGTTGTCCAGCCAGGCCTTGCAGGAAGAACTCTGTGTTACACGTGCTACCTTGCAAGAGGAAGCACTTGTATCATGGGAGGTTCTGCATGCAGACCTATGTCTCATCGCCACACAGAACCAGGCTCACCCGTCCGGCAGACTTGCTGCCGACGAGGGGTAAGCTGCAGCTAGGTGTGGTCAGGCTACTGCGCCACATCCTACTTTCCTTGAAGAGCCAGACTCGGACGACAATGTATCTCCCACATAGGTCGGGCTGTGTAGGCTTTGAGCCCATGGCGTTTTATTTTTCCTCAACATTATCGCATGTGGGTGTTGAGCAGCACCCTGTACCTCCCAACTCCTGGGTGCCTCCCCCCAGGGGTTGTATGTGGCCATTTTTTATTTTTCTTTTAGTTTAGTTTCCATTTGATAGTTAGTTTCAATAGGTAATGTAGGTTTTTCATAGTTAGTGTAATTAGTTAATATAGTTTAAAATTGCTTGTCTATTGTGCTTTCATGTGACGGTGTGGTGCTTTGTGGATTTTGAAAGCATCCACTGTCTGTTCCAGCTGGGCCCTTCAAGCTTGTCTTGTGTATGTGTTTGCAGCTTGGGGTTCTGACTCACATATGCCACTCCTGCTTCCCTTATCCATGGGCTTGCAAGGATGGTTTGGTGTAACAGCCTATTACACAAGGGCTCTGGTCTGTCATATCTGTGGCATGTCTGCTGCTGTGGAACTTGTGTTAACACCCCTAGTGGGGATGATTGGGGTGTTATTGTCCACTGTTCTTCTTTTGCTAGATGAGGGGTTTCATGATTGATGTGTACATTCATTGCTATGCATTGTGTAGTATGTTCATTATCTTACTGTACACGTGCCTGTTGTAATTCATGCTGTAGATAGTGTGTACAACAGTTTGCCTGTGATAGACGGACTGATGGTATGATTTGTGATGCACGTCTCGGACATGGTCCAGTCATGAAAGACACACACAGATGATTTAAAAGCATTAATCATGTGTTTCATGTCATTTCTGCAGGGGGATGAGCCTCCAGACCACCTTTGCCAGCAGACATGGGCCATTGGACGTCTGCAAGCTGGACACGTTTGGTGGTGTTGACATGCGCATGTGTGCGCAAACAGAGGCACAGGAATTGCGCTCATACTTCCATAAACAGCTGACGTGTTTCAAGGGACTCCAGGCAAAGTGAGCAGCACTGGGGGCCTCAACGCAGCAGACCTTCCACCATGGTCTCTTGCACATGCATGCTTAGTTGCAGCACTGATGGTGACCTTGGCCGTATATTGGAATTGAAGCACATGATACAGCTGAGATGCGTTGGTGGACTAATGGCTAGTTGATGGGAAAGTTGTCTGGGGCACCTGCAGGGCCAGTGGCACATACCCCCCGGTCCACCATGGTCCACTAAGGCACTTGTATTAGCCATTTAGCGTTCCAAGACATGGAAAGAAGCAGCTCACAGGGACAGACAGCAAGGGACAGACTCGTGTGCAGTGCATTTCATTGCCATGTAGAACTTGACACATGCACTACATACTTTGTTTGGTTCATGGTGGAAAACGACTTGTTCTCAAGTCATACCTTGCTATATGCGTCTGGCTGCTTACCCAGGGAACATTGCAAGTTTTGTGATTCGTGACACATTGGTCTTCCATTTGCCACGCACCCACCAGCGCATGAGTTACTGCATTGACTGTGTATGAACCATCACAGGGGTAATGTTACGTATGGGTTCGGAGCATCCACACCAAATTGTTTGTTTGTAGAGTAGTTTGTTACTTTGGGGCATATATGGCGGTGTGTTTGTGTGTTATGGGCATGCACAGATTAGTAACTGTGGCTCTCTTTGCAGCATTGAACTGCTCCTGTTACCGGACCTGAGAGTGCGCAGGCAGGAGGCCAGCACTCACCCCAGAGATAAGTTTCTCTTTGTCTTCCATTTGAGTAATTTGTTACTATGTGCATGATGATCAAGTTTGGTGTACTTGTGTATGTGTTAATGTGAGTAGTACAGTTTTGTGCAGTTCCTACATTCCTGTGTCAATCCTACTCCCCTCTCCCGCCCCTCATTCCGGTTATCCAGTATAGCAATGCCTGTCCCGAATGCATATCCCTAACCCTCCTTCCCAAAGAGGGTCTCTGCGGCCTGTGTGAGTTTGACCTTGCAGGCACCCAGACCACAGTGGGGGTGGTTGGTTAGTGCCACTCCTGCACCTATACACAGGAGCTGTGACAGTACACATGAGTTCATGGTGCATTATTCTGTGTTATGTACCACACATGGTACACATCCTGTTGTGACATTGTTTTACTGTGCTACCTTGGTAGTTACGTCATTGTGGTAGTACTTGGGCTTTGTGACGTACTGCTACTTCAAGTCATGTACTGGAAGCTCTTATGGTTTGTTTTGCTGCCTGCAGGCTTTTTGCTTGGCTTCTGTGTTGGCCTGCATTGAGTTCTCTTTGATTTGGTGTTTTTGCTAGTCAAGGTGTGACCAGGTGAACTTCAAGGATGAAGGCTACATAAGCCAGTTGCAGTTGTTCAATGGGTCATGGTGATTTGTGAGGGAGGGGGGGTGTTTTCTTGTTGACAGTTGCCTTGCCCTACATTGTGATGCGCACCCTGACATTGTAATTGCGGTATACCATGTACATGATGTATTCTGCTGATCAATGCCTGTTCATGTGTTGTGTTTACCTTTCAGGTGTGAGGGAATAGTTGTGGCTTGACATGCTGGGGTGTACACATGGTGAATGTTTACTTGTGATGTGTAGAGGAAACTGATGGTCACTTTTTTGCACATGTATATATTGAGTGCATGTCCCTACTGACCCACACACTCGCACTATGATCCACTACATGTACAACCAACCTTCCATGTCCGTATGTACACTCTGTTTGCCTTCTGGTGCCCACTGTGTCCCTGCAGCACATGATCTCTGAACAAATATGGATCCTGTACATGCGTATTTTTATTTTTGATCTGGTTTGTTGCCTAGATGTGATGCTCAGGGTGTGCGTCACACATAATGGCTGTTCACTATGCTGTGCGCTGAGCAGTGTGTTGCAGGAGGTGGACACGGCACACAGAAGCTGCAGTGTTGATTTAGCCAGGCACAATGTGCATGTAGACAGGCATTCATTGTTATGTTACAACTACAACTGTTGGAATGCATTTGGGTATGACTTCTTTTGGGTGGGAGGTTGTTGGTCAGTCATTTCATCTCATTCCTTGTCAAGCATAATTGTCTGATGCCACTTCGCATTTTTGACGTGTCAATGTGTACCTTATTGGTACTGTGTTGGTGTATAGCTATTGCTTGCCATGTCCTGTTGTGGTTTGGGAGGGTTTGGGTGACATACCAGTGATATTCATGGCCTGTGTTGCAGGTCTGTGTGATTCACACCTTGCATGTGTGCCTTCTGGTCACACAGGATTGCTTATGTTTAAGTAGCTAGGGGTGCACACAATGTGGCACTTCCATGGCAGCATTCTCTGGGTGGTAAGGTTGTGACAGGTGACTGTCTCTTTGTCATCATCGATTGTCACCTGGTACGTGCCAGGCCTGTGTGCACTCCGCAGGGGTGTGAGTTTAGGTGAAAAATGTGGCCACAAGCTGGGTCTGAGCTTCCTCGCCACGTGCCCTATCCCCTCCCATGGGCAGCACCTGTGCCTGTGGTTGGGGATGTGGGGGCACCACCATGTCCACCGGTACGCCCTGCCGTGTTGCAACATTGTGCAGGACACATGCTGCCACAATGATCCAGCCCACTACTGGGGGTGCATAGAGTAGCTGCCCGCTAGAGCGGTCAAGGGAGCGTAAGTGTGACTTCCGCACTCCGAATGTGCGCTCCACTATAGCCCTGGTTGCAATATGGGCCGCGTTGTATCTTACCTGAGGTGGTGTGGTGGGGTTCCGGATTGGCATCATCATGTGGTTGCTCAGAGGGTAGGCACTGTCCCCTGGAGAGGTGATGATGGTTGTGATTATTGGGGTTGGTGTATTTGTGTGTATGTGACATGCATGCATGTGCACGGGCATTTGTACTCACCTAGGAGCCAGGTGTCGCCATGCTGCCCAGCTTCCAGGGCCCGGCTCAGGGCGGACATTCTGTATATGAAACTGTCATGGGTGGAGCCAGGGTAGTTTGCATAGAAAGACGTGATGATTCCCTTTGCATCACATACCACCTGCACGTTGATGGAATGCCAGTGCTTGCTGTTTCGGTAGATGTTTTCAGTGGCCCTATGTGGACGTAGGGCCACATGCGTGCAATCTATGGCACCAAGCACTTTGGGGAAGTGTGCCACCCTGAAAAAGTCCTGGACAACGGCCTGCCTTTCTGCGGGTGTTCTGGGCATATATATGTACCTGCGGACTGAGGGGCGCGCTGTCATGATTGCCAAGACCTGGTGTAGGCAGTGGCCCATGAGACTCCCCCCACTATGGAAGTAGTCTGCTGAAATGACCCAGTGGCCAAAAAATGCAGGACATTGAGCACCTTCTCCAAGTGGCTCAATGCTTGGGAGCAAAGGGTGGGGATGTAAGGTCATCTTCCCACTCCCTGACCAGGTCTAGGATGATATGGGGTAGAAACCTATACCTGCCATAGACCTGGTTGTCAGGCATCCCAAAAAGGCTTGTCTGGGGTAAGAAAATGCGGGCCCTGGCTATTTTCCTCCTCCTGCGGTATCCCAGGATCAGTGCTGCGACAAATGGGGCATTCATCGTAGCTGTATATACGTGTTTGTTGTTTGCGCGCACTTTTATACTGTGTGCGGGGACGCTTCCGTCTGCCTTCATGTGGCGGACGTGTTGACGCCTGTGCACGACTATTGCCATGCGCGGGTTTCCCGTATTCGAATCCATGAATACGGGTTGTTCACGTGAGTGTGGGCGTTCTGTGTAGTTCACTGCAGTACTTCCCCAGTTACGCCTTCTTTTTCACATGTTATTCCCCATTCCGTGTGTTACGCCCACTGTTCCTCGCACTTTTGTTGTGTGCGCTGCGCTATGTGCACTTTCACTGTGCGCGTAGCGCACGCCGTTTCATGACGTGTTTGCCCGTGTGTGTCATGCACGAATTTGGTGCGCAACCTGTGGAAAACACACACAGCGCCTTCCTTGAATCGCACGCGTGAGCTTGCTTTCTTACATTTGCGCCAGCTTGCGCTGGGATTTTCGGCGCACGTTTGTTCCATGAATCAGCCCCATAATGTTTTCTTTAATGTGGTCCACAACAAACTGTTTTAGATGATTGAAATGTTTCATTAACAAATCCATTTTTAGTTCCATTCATTTCAGAGGATCGTCTAATGTCTCTCTTGGTATATTATATTTATTGTCTGTCTGGTCTGTTAAAAAAAACATAAAGTAATGGTTATTGATTGGCTTATATAGAGAAATGTTGTGTCTACCATTAGTATCACTGTCTTCACTCATTTCATCTCGTGGGAAATGTTCTTCCAGCCATTCCAAAGTACTGGACATTTCTGTGTAAAAAAAAAAAATAGTTTTAGTGTACCTAATAAAGAAAATGTATAAATATATGAAATAAATGTAGTGTACTTACTAGTTTCTTACACACTTTTGGTGTTACTGCTGTGTAAGTATGCTCTTGCCTCTTCCTGTGCAGTTTCTGTGAGGTAATTCTGTTGGAGGCATATTTATTTTGTTTTAGTATATTCCATTATATTGCAAATGCTACTTTAGTGGATGGTTAGTGTCTTACATATACCGTTTCCACTTCTTATTTATTATTAAATGTAATGTATGTATGTGGTGCTTTTTGAACATGTTTGGTGTTTTTTATTGTATGCTACAATAATAATGTAAGATACCCCCTGAGTTTTTGGATAGTGTTGATGGTGACCGCGTCCATCCACGGACATGTGCACGGTCCACGGATATCAAAATCACTAGCGGGGGTATTTTCTATGTTATAGAAGGTATGTAAGGTAAGGGTGTCTTAGTGAACATTTATCACGTTTACATCGTTTACATTGTCTATATCTATATTCGGTGAACAAAAACTTTGTTTAAGGGACATTATGGTTAAGTTGCGCTACTAAAAACCTATGAAATTCAGTGAAAAAACTTTGTTAAAGGGACGTTATGGTTAAGTTGCGCTATTAAAAACCTATGAAATTGGTATGAAATATTGATAAAAAAGTGTGAAGGATTATTGGAATAAATATCATGAGGTACGTAGTGCATGAAGTAATGCATTGATATGAATACCATTCTATTATCAGGTTCTTTCCAGTATACTAAGCTACTCATGTAGAAACATAGGCATTGTGTGATGGAGGTGCAATATTCATAATCTTCCCATGTTGAATAGTAAAATGATAAATGCTTTTTATTACAGTTTTGTCTACTTTGCAACATTTAATAACTAGCAAATAAAACCCACTTCCTACATAATTGCATTATTCGAAACAAAACACAAATAACAACAACACATACAAATATGAGCAGATACATGGAAAATGAAGCAAACAACAGTATTAACAGCCAATCTTCAGACCCCAACTGATTAACTTTATGCACAGAAATGATCGCTCTGCTTCAAAGCTACTACTTCGCTATGTATAACTATCATACAATGTGACTGGACCCCAAGGAGAGTAGTGTGCATACAATGTATACAAATATGAGCATATCCAGGAAAGTAAAGTAATTAAAAAAAGGCAGAACTATAAGAAAGTGTTGATAACCTCACTGATTATCTTTATGCACACAAAGCATTTCTGTTTTCCAAATCTGTGTTTTCCCCTATGTATATGTTTCATATGCTGTGAGTGAACCCCAAGTGAATTACTGTAAGAACAAATTTGAAGTTTAACAAATATAGTACTTCAATATGAATTATGAGTATATGTATTTTTAGTTCCTGACTGTTACTGGCCTAGATATGTCAGTAAAGGAAAAAAAGGGCAGCCAGACATATGATGTCATCAGTGATGTCATCAATGACATGTGTGATGTCATCTTTGATGTCCTGGGTGTTAGTCTTAGCAGTGCACCGTGGTGGTGCGAGTTATGGTTGCTTAGCTTACCATAACTGGTGAATTTCAAGGGTTTTTTGGTTTTACTTGGAACCATAACGTCCCTTTAATAAAGTTTTTTTACTGAATTTCGTAGGTTTTTAGTAGCGCAACTTAACCATAACATCCCTTTAACAAAGTTTTTTTCACTGAATATATATACATATATGTAGCAGCCCTGTAGTTCTTGTTGAGTTCTTCAACACATAGAATGAGAAATTTTCAGGCAGCTTCTATCTCCCTCCCCTCTGAACGAATTCTCATGAAACTTTTCAAAACAAGTATATGGCCCCGTCAGATTGATTGTGCGAAGATTGGTGAGGTGCTGCCAAGAATGGGCAAAGTTATAGGGGGTGTCCCAAAATGTGTGGGTTTTCCCATAGACGCAATGGGCAAAAAAAGAGGCCTACAGCTCAAACCACTGGAGAGATTTTCACCAAATTTGCGGCAGGAGCAGCGGTTTGGTCCTGAAAGCGTGCTTGTGTAAATTTGGTGTACATCCATCCAGTGTTTCTTTTTAAAACAACCAAAAAGTAGGACGCAATTCTTTTGTGAAATCTGGGTTCGGTCCGTGGACTAACTTCTCTGTTCGGTCCACGGATGAGCTTTCGATTGGCCCGGAGGATGACGTGAGGTACACCGACATGGGACACGCCCACTGATTGGATGGTGAAAAGTGTGAGGTGAGTCATATTTTTGGAAAGGTCTGCCATGTTGGATTCGAGGACCGGCGCAGCTGACTGCAGACATTGCGGTGGCAAAAACGTCTGGAAAACACATTTTGGGTCATTTGGTGGTCGAAAGAAGGGCTGGGAAGGGTGGAGCAGTGGAAGATATATTATATGTGGCTATTTTTCTAGGTTGAAAAAGGTCAGGCAGGTGTCGTAGCTGTCAGTGGAAACCGCAGTCATTTGTGGATAGCACTGTGGACGGACGACTTGGAAAACACATTTGGGGTAAATTGATGGCTGGAAGAGGGTGCAGAAATGGTAGGGAAGTGAAATGAAGGTAATGCTGAGCTGTTTTTATAGGTGAAAAAAGGGTTTGGAAATGCCACAAGTCTACAGTCGATTTTGGTGCCCATAGACATCATTTCGATTGCAGGGGGGGTTAGAGTGAGTTTTATTAGTTGACCGTGTATGGTATGTACTCCTTATATAGTTAATTGTATTGTGGTGGTTGAGGCCAGTGACCAGATTCTGGTGGGCATGGCCGCAGGCCATGGCCCCAAGAATATGTGATCTGGGCACAACCAGCACAGTAGTGATATGTGTATAGCAATTATAGGTGATGTAATAGGAGTATGGCCTGAATCACCGTAGTAGCAATACACGTATAGTGATTGTAGGTAATGTAATAGGAGTATGGCCAGAATCACCATAGTAGCAATACATGTATAGTGATTGTAGGTAATGTAATAGGAGTATGGCCAGAATCACCATAGTAGCAATACGTGTATAGTGATTGTAGGTAATGTAATTGGAGTATGGCCAGAATCACCATAGTAGCAATACGTATACAGAGATTTTTGGTAATGTAATAGGAGTATGGCCAGAATCACCATAGTAGCAATACGTGTATAGTAATTGTAGGTAATGTGATAGGAGTATGGCCAGAATCACCATAGTAGCAATGCGTGTATAGTGATTGTAGGTAATGTAATACGAGTATGGCCAGAATCACCATAGTAGCAATACGTATACAGTGATTTTAGGTAATGTGATAGGAGTATGGCCAGAATCACCATAGTAGCAATGCGTGTATAGTGATTGTAGGTAATGTAATAGGAGTATGGCCAGAATCACCATAGTAGCAATACGTATACAGTGATTTTAGGTAATGTAATAGGAGTATGGCCAGAATCACATAGTAGCAATATGTATATAGTGATTGCAGGTAATGTAATAGGAATATGGCCAGAATCACATAGTAGCAATGCGTGTATAGTAATTGTAGGTAATGTAATAGGAGTATGGGCAGAATCACCATAGTAGCAATACGTATACAGTGATTTTAGGTAATGTAATAGGAGTATGGCCAGAATCACATAGTAGCAATATGTATATAGTGATTGCAGGTAATGTAATAGGAGTAGGGCCAGAATCACATAGTAGCAATATGTATATAGTGATTGCAGGTAATGTAATAGGAGTATGGCCAGAATCACATAGTAGCAATGCGTGTATAGTATTTGTAGGTAATGTAATAGGAGTATGGCCAGAATCACCATAGTAGCAATACGTATACAGTGATTTTAGGTAATGTAATAGGAGTATGGCCAGAATCACATAGTAGCAATATGTATATAGTGATTGCAGGTAATGTAATAGGAGTATGGCCAGAATCACATAGTAGCAATGCGTGTATAGTAATTGTAGGTAATGTAATAGGAGTATGGCCAGAATCACCATAGTAGCAATACGTATACAGTGATTTTAGGTAATGTACTAGGAGTATGGCCAGAATCACATAGTAGAAATATGTATATAGTGATTGCAGGTAATGTATTAGGAGTATGGCCAGAATCACATAGTAGCAATGCGTGTATAGTAATTGTAGGTAATGTAATAGGAGTATGGCCAGAATCACATAGTAGCAATGCGTGTATAGTAATTGTAGGTAATGTAATAGGAGTATGGCCAGAATCACATAGTAGCAATGCGTGTATAGTAATTGTAGGTAATGTAATAGGAGTATGGCCAGAATCACATAGTAGCAATGCGTGTATAGTAATTGTAGGTAATGTAATAGGAGTATGGCCAGAATCACATAGTAGCAATGCATGTATAGTAATGCAGTGGGAGTACGAAGTGTTTATAATATGGAGGGATGATGTGATTAAACTGTATATGTTACTTATGATTGTAGTGCAATTGAGGCTAGTGCTCATAGAATATGTATTTGATTATAATTGCTGTGGTAATTTAGTGTTGTAGCATTATGAAGATGCAATCTCTAGTTTATTTGCTGTGGACAAAAACAGTACAATTGGTTAAGCAGGATAGTTCAAAAGCTGTAGTTGTATACAATTTTAAATATACATTTTCCATCATAAACAGTACATTCTAAGTACTATGTTTGGTACAATATTACTGACACACTGCTGTTGTATTGACATTAAATAATCATTGGGTCATTGGGAAAAAATCTGTACGGGATTAAAAAAAATCTGATTACAGTTATGTGAGTGTAAGGGTGATAGGATGTTTGTTTGAAGTATGTTGTGATTAAGGGAATGAGTGAAGTAGTTAGATACCTGTTGGCATATTCTAACTACATTAGAGGTTAGAAAATGTTTTGTCGTATAAGAATTGAGATGGCATATTTGAAGTGCTTTGAAATGAAGGGTGTTTTTTGATGTAGTTAGATACCTGATGCTCCTACAATGGCCTATGGATACGTAGGTACAGTCAGACAGATGGCACTATCAGACTGGCACTCCTACAATGGCCTATGGATAAGTGGGTGCTCCTACAATGGCTTATGGATAAGTGGGTGCAGTCAGACAGACGGCACTGTCAGACTGGTGCTCCTACAATGGCCTATGGATAAGTGGGTACAGTCAGACAGACAGCACTATCACACTGGTTCTCCTACAATGCCCTATAGATAAGTAGGTGCAGTCAGACAGACGTCACTGTCAGACGGGTGCTCCTACAATGGTCTATGGATAAGTGTGTGCAGTCAGACAGATGGCTCTGTCAGACTGATGCTCCTACAATGCCCTATAGATAAGTAGGTGCAGTCAGACAGACGTCACTGTCAGACGGGTGCTCCTACAATGGTCTATGGATAAGTGCATGCAGTCAGACAGATGGCTCTGTCAGACTGATGCTCCTACAATGGCCTATGGATAGGTGGGTGCTCCTACAATGGCCTATGGATAAGTGCGTGCAGTCAGACAGATGGCTCTGTCAGACTGATGCTCCTACAATGGCCTATGGATAAGTGGGTGCTCCTACAATGGCCTATGGATAAGTGGGTGCAGTGAGACAGACGGCACTGTCAGACTGGTGCTCCTTCAATGGTAGATGGATAAGTGGGTGCTTCTAGAATGGCCTATGGGTAAGTGGGTGTAGTCAGACAGACAGCACTGTCAGACTGGTGCTCTTACAATGGCCCATGGATAAGTGGGTGCAGTTGGACAGACGGCACTATAAGACTGGTGTGCCTACAATGGCCTATGGATAAGTGGGTGCTCCTACAATCGCCCATGGATAAGTGGGTGCAGTCAGACAGACAGCACTGTCAGACTGCTGCTCCTACAATGGTCTATGGATAAGTGGGTGTATTCAGACAGACGGCACTATCAGACAGGTGCTCCTACAATGCCCTATGGAGAAGTGGGTGCAATTGGACAGACGGCACTGTCAGACTGGTGCTCCCACAATGGCCTATGGATAAGTGGGTGCTCCTACAAAGGCCTATGGATAATTGGGTGTAGTCAGACAGGCGGCACTGTCAGATTGGTGCTCCTACAATGGCCTATGGATAAGTGGGTGCTCCTACAATGGCCTATGGATAAGTGGGTGCAGCCCGCGCTCCAGCTGGCAATGCTCAAGATTTTATTATTGACATCAATGAGTCCTTGCCTCCCTTCCCACTGGTGGGCATCAGAAATACTCAAGTCATCTCGACCTCTGTGTAAGATTGGCAAAATAACATTCATAAAGCCTCCCCCAAACTCATTGAAGGGGGGATCTCTTGGCCTTTTTGGTAAGTGGGTTAAATTAGAAGACCTGTACACCAGAAACAGCCCTGTTTTGTACTGAAGCTCTCTCCTTCACCTCTTTGATATCATTGAGGCCCTGCAGAACATGTGTTCAGGCGACAGACAGTATATCCAGCACGCAGGAATTGGGCGGTAATTGAACTTGCTTCAGCTGCACTGGTGGCACTTTTGCCTGCGGAACATTCTGGCATCAGTGATTTAGGCTTTCATGGAACTGTCTGTTGTACACATTGGACTTTAGTTTCTAATAAATTGGACCAGCATGTGGCCGAAGAGTCCCTGTTTTAATCCAGGAAGAGCCTCGCGACCTGAAGGCTTCGGTAAGACCTGTTCAACACATCAGGATGGACACTAAAGACGTGGCCAGTCGGGCTCCTCATACCTTTGAGGGGGAGCACTATGGAAGGCCTGTTAAATTGATTAATGTACTTGGCTAACTTGGGATACCCGCGGTCATAATTCTTTCTTAACTAATCCACTGGGTATTTCCACTATTTTGTCAAGCGCTATGTTTCTTCTACAAGAACCTCAGTTGATTGCATCTTTTAATATCGATACTTATAATGTCTTTTGTGATCCCGCAAGTCCCCAGGACAGAGGCCGTGACTCAGGTGGCCTTGCAATGAGAGCAACACGCACTTTAACTTCCAGAGCTATCTGGGCTATACTCCTTTGCCTTTTGTGCTGTCAGCACCTAGGACAAGTGGCTCTCTGTCCAACAGTGGCTTCCTGATCATCAACATACATGATCCTCAGATGCAAAGGCGACTAAAATCCTCCAGGAAAAGGCGGCTTCCTTGGCAGTGGAAGGCTTCCACCAGTTCCCTAGCGTTAATGTTATCATTGCTGGTGATTTAATGCACACGTTTCATTTGGAAATCCGGGCCGAAGTGACTCTGGTGATCACCTATGGTGACTCAGATGACACCTATGGAAGCACACGCCGACGATGGCTGCGGAGAACTGTGCCATCCATTCGGCTTTCTCATATCTTCACAAGAAGTCTTTAAGGGGGTTAAACTATGAAACGGACATGGACTGATGGAAAATACTCTTCTGTTTAGTTTAGTTTAATTTAATTCCTTGTATAGCGCACCAAACCCAAAGGTATCTAGGCGCTTTTGCTTTAATATACAACAGGTTGTTTACAGGAAAAGTGGACATATTACAGGTACAAAAGAGACATACAATGATATTAAAATTGAGAGAGGACTTGTTGGGTTACAAATCAAAGTCGAGACTTGCCTAGCAGGAGAGTGTAATACAGTTATATAGAGTGTACTATACATGTGAAGGAGTGTAATACAGTTATATAGAGTGTACTATACAGGTGAAGATAAGAGCATACGAGGGCATCTGCCTAGTGTTACATATTGAGGCGGAAGTCCTTAAACGGCACAAGGCGTCTGTAATTAATTTGAGAAAAGAGCGAAGATGTGACCTTAAGTCTGAAGGACTGGAAGGATGGTTCCGCTCTTATCGGGAGGGCAGAGAGTTCCAGGTCTTAGCTGCCAACACTGGGCAGCTGGTAGCTCCAGCTTTCTGCACTGTGAATGTGGGAATGTTAGGTAGTTCGCTCTAGTAGGTCTGGATGATTGCTTTCTGGAAAATATATCACCTAGATATTTGGGGGCTGAATTAGAGAGACATTTGTGGGTGATCATTAAGGTTCTGAACGGGATCCTATGTCGTATAGGAAGCCAGTTAGTTACATCTAGCTTGTGATACGTGGTAGCTGCGAGGAATGTTTAGAGCCAATCACTTGTAGCTTGTTTATGTTTTGCTTAAGGATACCTAAGTACAGAGTGTTACAATAGTCCAATGAGCACTCTCGCCAGAGTCGTGCAGCTGTACAGTGTCAGAGTACGAGTGCTCTCACCAGAGTCGTGCAGCTGTACAGTGTCAGAGTACGAGTGCTCTCGCCAGAGTCGTGCAGCTGTACAGTGTCAGAGTACGAGTGCTCTCACCAGAGTCGTGCAGCTGTACAGTGTCAGAGAGTATGAGTGCTCTCGCCAGAGTCGTGCACCTGTACAGTGTCAGAGAGTATGAGTGCTCTCGCCAGAGTCGTGCAGCTGTACAGTGTCAGAGTACAAGTGCTCTCGCCAGAGTCGTGCAGCTGTAAAGAGTGTCAGAGAGTATGAGTGCTCTCACCAGAGTCGTGCAGCTGTACAGTGTCAGAGAGTACGAGCGCTCTCGCCAGAGTCGTGCAGCTGTAAAGAGTGTCAGAGAGTATGAGTGCTCTCACCAGAGTCGTGCAGCTGTACAGTGTCAGAGTACGAGTGCTCTCTCAGAGTCGTGCAGCTGTAAAGAGTGTCAGAGAGTATGAGTGCTCTCACCAGAGTCGTGCAGCTGTACAGTGTCAGAGAGTATGAGTGCTCTCGCCAGAGTTGTGCAGCTGTACAGTGTCAGAGTACGAGTGCTCTCTCAGAGTCGTGCAGCTGTAAAGAGTGTCAGAGAGTATGAGTGCTCTCACCAGAGTCGTGCAGCTGTACAGTGTCAGAGAGTATAAGTGCTCTCGCCAGAGTCGTGCACCTGTACAGTGTCAGAGAGTATGAGTGCTCTCGCCAGAGTCATGCAGCTGTACAGAGTGTCAGAGAGTACGAGTGCTCTCGCCAGAGTCATGCAGCTGTACAGAGTGTCAGAGTACGAGCGCTCTCGCCAGAGTCGTGCAGCTGTACAGTGTCAGAGTACGAGTGCTCTCTCAGAGTCGTGCAGCTGTAAAGAGTGTCAGAGAGTATGAGTGGTCTCGCCAGAGTCGTGCAGCTGTACAGAGTGTCAGAGAGTACGAGTGCTCTCGCCAGAGTCGTGCAGCTGTACAGAGTGTCAGAGTACGAGCGCTCTCGCCAGAGTCGTGCAGCTGTACAGTGTCAGAGTACGAGCGCTCTCGCCAGAGTCGTGCAGCTGTAAAGAGTGTCAGAGAGTATGAGTGCTCTCGCCAGAGTCGTGCAGCTGTACAGAGTGTCGGAGAGTACGAGCGCTCTCGCCAGAGTCGTGCAGCTGTACAGAGTGTCAGAGAGTACGAGTGCTCTCGCCAGAGTCGTGCAGCTGTACAGAGTGTCAGAGTACGAGTGCTCTCGCCAGAGTCGTGCAGCTGTACAGAGTGTCAGAGAGTACGAGTGCTCTCGCCAGAGTCGTGCAGCTGTACAGAGTGTCAGAGAGTACGAGTGCTCTCGCCAGAGTCGTGCAGCTGTACAGAGTGTCAGAGAGTACGAGCGCTCTCGCCAGAGTCGTGCAGCTGTACAGAGTGTCAGAGAGTACGAGTGCTCTCGCCAGAGTCGTGCAGCTGTACAGAGTGTGCAGAGTACGAGTGCTCTCGCCAGAGTCGTGCAGCTGTACAGAGTGTCAGAGAGTACGAGTGCTCTCGCCAGAGTCGTGCAGCTGTACAGAGTGTCAGAGAGTACGAGCGCTCTCGCCAGAGTCGTGCAGCTGTACAGAGTGTCAGAGAGTATGAGTGCTCTCGCCAGAGTCGTGCAGCTGTAAAGAGTGTCAGAGAGTACGAGTGCTCTCGCCAGAGTCGTGCAGCTGTACAGTGTCAGAGAGTACGAGTGCTCTCGCCAGAGTCGTGCAGCTGTACAGAGTGTCAGAGAGTATGAGTGCTCTCGCCAGAGTCGTGCAGCTGTAAAGAGTGTCAGAGAGTATGAGTGCTCTCGCCAGAGTCGTGCAGCTGTACAGTGTCAGAGAGTACGAGTGCTCTCGCCAGAGTCGTGCAGCTGTACAAGTGTCAGAGAGTATGAGTGCTCTCGCCAGAGTCGTGCAGCTGTACAGTGTCAGAGAGTATGAGTGCTCTCGCCAGAGTTGTGCAGCTGTACAGTGTCAGAGAGTACGAGCGCTCTCGCCAGAGTCGTGCAGCTGTACAGAGTGTCAGAGAGTACGAGCGCTCTCGCCAGAGTCGTGCAGCTGTACAGAGTGTCAGAGAGTACGAGTGCTCTCACCAGAGTCGTGCAGCTGCACAGAGTGTCAGAGTACGAGCGCTCTCGCCAGAGTCGTGCAGCTGTACAGAGTGTCAGAGAGTACGAGTGCTCTCGCCAGAGTCGTGCAGCTGTACAGAGTGTCAGAGAGTATGAGTGCTCTCGCCAGAGTCGTGCAGCTGTACAGAGTGTCAGAGAGTACGAGTGCTCTCGCCAGAGTCGTGCAGCTGTACAGTGTCAGAGAGTACGAGTGCTCTCGCCAGAGTTGTGCAGCTGTACAGAGTGTCAGAGAGTACGAGCGCTCTCGCCAGAGTCGTGCAGCTGTAAAGAGTGTCAGAGAGTACGAGTGCTCTCGCCAGAGTCGTGCAGCTGTACAGAGTGTCAGAGAGTACGAGCGCTCTCGCCAGAGTCGTGCAGCTGTACAGAGTGTCAGAGAGTACGAGTGCTCTCGCCAGAGTCGTGCAGCTGTACAGAGTGTCGGAGAGTACGAGCGCTCTCGCCAGAGTCGTGCAGCTGTACAGAGTGTCAGAGAGTACGAGTGCTCTCGCCAGAGTCGTGCAGCTGTACAGAGTGTCAGAGTACGAGCGCTCTCGCCAGAGTCGTGCAGCTGTACAGAGTGTCAGAGAGTACGAGCGCTCTCGCCAGAGTCGTGCAGCTGTACAGAGTGTCAGAGAGTACGAGTGCTCTCGCCAGAGTCGTGCAGCTGTAAGAGTGTCAGAGAGTACGAGTGCTCTCGCCAGAGTCGTGCAGCTGTACAGAGTGTCAGAGAGTACGAGCGCTCTCGCCAGAGTCGTGCAGCTGTACAGAGTGTCAGAGAGTACGAGTGCTCTCGCCAGAGTCGTGCAGCTGTAAAGAGTGTCAGAGAGTACGAGTGCTCTCGCCAGAGTCGTGCAGCTGTACAGAGTGTCGAGAGTACGAGTGCTCTCGCCAGAGTCGTGCAGCTGTACAGAGTGTCAGAGAGTACGAGTGCTCTCGCCAGAGTCGTGCAGCTGTACAGAGTGTCAGAGAGTACGAGTGCTCTCGCCAGAGTCGTGCAGCTGTAAAGAGTGTCAGAGAGTACGAGTGCTCTCGCCAGAGTTGTGCAGCTGTACAGTGTCAGAGAGTACGAGCGCTCTCGCCAGAGTCGTGCAGCTGTACAGAGTGTCAGAGAGTACGAGTGCTCTCGCCAGAGTCGTGCAGCTGTACAGAGTGTCAGAGAGTACGAGCGCTCTCGCCAGAGTCGTGCAGCTGTAAAGAGTGTCAGAGAGTACGAGTGCTTCTCGCCAGAGTCGTGCAGCTGTACAGAGGTGCGCGTCAGAGAGTACGAGTGCTCTCGTCCAGAGTCGTGCAGCTCCCAGTCGTGCAGCTGTACAGTGTCAGAGAGTATGAGTGCTCTCGCCAGAGTCGTGCACCTGTACAGTGTCAGAGAGTATGAGTGCTCTCGCGCCAGAGTCGTGCAGCTGTACAGTGTCAGAGAGTACGAGCGCTCTCGCCAGAGTCGTGCAGCTGTAAAGAGTGTCAGAGAGTATGAGTGCTCTCGCCAGAGTCGTGCAGCTGTACAGAGTGTCAGAGAGTACGAGTGCTCTCGCCAGAGTCGTGCAGCTGTAACAGTGTCAGAGAGTACGAGTGCTCTCGCCAGAGTCGTGCAGCTGTAAAGAGTGTCAGAGAGTATGAGTGCTCTCGCCAGAGTCGTGCAGCTGTACAGTGTCAGAGAGTACGAGTGCTCTCACAGAGTCGTGCAGCTGTACAGAGTGTCAGAGAGTATGAGTGCTCTCGCCAGAGTCGTGCAGCTGTACAGTGTCAGAGTACGAGTGCTCTCGCCAGAGTCGTGCAGCTGTACAGAGTGTCAGAGAGTACGAGTGCTCTCGCCAGAGTCGTGCAGCTGTAAAGAGTGTCAGAGTACGAGTGCTCTCACCAGAGTCGTGCAGCTGTACAGAGTGTCAGAGAGTACGAGTGCTCTCCCAGAGTCGTGCAGCTGTACAGTGTCAGAGAGTATGAGTGCTCTCGCCAGAGTCGTGCAGCTGTACAGTGTCAGAGAGTATGAGTGCTCTCGCCAGAGTCGTGCACCTGTACAGGTGTCAGAGAGTATGAGTGCTCTCGCCAGAGTCGTGCAGCTGTACAGAGTGTCAGAGAGTACGAGCGCTCTCGCCAGAGTCGTGCAGCTGTACAGAGTGTCAGAGTACGAGCTGCTCTCGCAGAGCGTGCAGCTGTAAAGAGTGTCAGAGAGTATGAGTGCTCTCGCCAGAGTCGTGCAGCTGTACAGAGTGTCAGAGAGTATGAGTGCTCTCGCCAGAGTCGTGCAGCTGTACAGAGTGTCAAGAGTATGAGTGCTCTCGCCAGAGTCGTGCAGCTGTACAGAGTGTCAGAGAGTGCGAGCGCTCTCACCAGAGTCGTGCAGCTGTAAAGAGTGTCAGAGAGCACGAGTGCTCTCGCCAGAGTCGTGCAGCTGTAAAGAGTGTCAGAGAGCACGAGTGCTCTCGCCAGAGTCGTGCAGCTGTATAGTGTCAGAGAGTATGAGTGCTCTCTCAGAGTCGTGCAGCTGTAAAGAGTGTCAGAGAGTATGAGTGCTCTCGCCAGAGTCGTGCAGCTGTACAGAGTGTCAGAGAGTATGAGTGCTCTCACCAGAGTCGTGCAGCTGTACAGTGTGTCAGAGATTATGAGTGCTCTCGCCAGAGTCGTGCAGCTGTAAAGAGTGTCAGAGAGTATGAGTGCTCTCGCCAGAGTCGTGCAGCTGTACAGAGTGTCAGAGAGTACGAGCGCTCTCGCCAGAGTCGTGCAGCTGTAAAGAGTGTCAGAGAGTACGAGTGCTCTCGCCAGAGTCGTGCAGCTGTACAAGAGTGTCAGAGAGTACGAGTGCTCTCGCCAGAGTCGTGCAGCTGTACAGAGTGTCAGAGAGTACGAGTGCTCTCGCCAGAGTCGTGCAGCTGTACGAGTGTCAGAGAGTACGAGTGCTCTCGCCAGAGTCGTGCAGCTGTACAAGTGTCAGAGAGTACGAGTGCTCTCGCCAGAGTCGTGCAGCTGTACAGAGTGTCAGAGAGTATGAGGCTCTCGCCAGAGTCGTGCAGCTGTACAGAGTGTCAGAGTACGAGTGCTCTCGCCAGAGTCGTGCAGCTGTACAGAGTGTCAGAGAGTACGAGTGCTCTCGCCAGAGTCGTGCAGCTGTACAGAGTGTCAGAGAGTACGAGCGCTCTCGCCAGAGTCGTGCAGCTGTACAGAGTGTCAGAGAGTACGAGTGCTCTCGCCAGAGTCGTGCAGCTGTACAGAGTGTCAGAGTACGAGCGCTCTCGCCAGAGTCGTGCAGCTGTACAGTGTGTCAGAGAGTACGAGTGCTCTCGCCAGAGTCGTGCAGCTGTACAGAGTGTCAGAGAGTACGAGTGCTCTCGCCAGAGTTGTGCAGCTGTAAAGAGTGTCAGAGAGTATGAGTGCTCTCGCCAGAGTCGTGCAGCTGTACAGAGTGTCGAGAGAGTATGAGCGCTCTCGCCAGAGTCGTGCAGCTGTACAGAGTGTCAGAGAGTACGAGTGCTCTCGCCAGAGTCGTGCAGCTGTAACAGAGTGTCAGAGATACGAGTGCTCTCGCCAGAGTCGTGCAGCTGTAAAGAGTGTCAGAGAGTACGAGTGCTCTCGCCAGAGTCGTGCAGCTGTACAGAGTGTCAGAGAGTACGAGCGCTCTCGCCAGAGTCGTGCAGCTGTACAGAGTGTCAGAGAGTACGAGTGCTCTCGCCAGAGTCGTGCAGCTGTACAGAGTGTCAGAGAGTACGAGTGCTCTCGCCAGAGTCGTGCAGCTGTACAGAGTGTCAGAGAGTACGAGTGCTCTCGCCAGAGTCGTGCAGCTGTACAGAGTGTCAGAGTACGAGCGCTCTCGCCAGAGTCGTGCAGCTGTACAGAGTGTCAGAGAGTACGAGCGCTCTCGCCAGAGTCGTGCAGCTGTAAAGAGTGTCAGAGAGTACGAGTGCTCTCGTCAGAGTCGTGCAGCTGTACAGTGTCAGAGTACGAGCGCTCTCGCCAGAGTCGTGCAGCTGTACAGAGTGTCAGAGAGTACGAGTGCTCTCGCCAGAGTCGTGCAGCTGTACAGAGTGTCAGAGAGTATGAGTGCTCTCGCCAGAGTCGTGCAGCTGTACAGAGTGTCAGAGAGTACGAGCGCTCTCGCCAGAGTCGTGCAGCTGTACAGAGTGTCAGAGAGTACGAGTGCTCTCGCCAGAGTCGTGCAGCTGTACAGAGTGTCAGAGTACGAGTGCTCTCGCCAGAGTCGTGCAGCTGTACAGAGTGTCAGAGAGTACGAGCGCTCTCGCCAGAGTCGTGCAGCTGTACAGAGTGTCAGAGAGTACGAGCGCTCTCGCCAGAGTCGTGCAGCTGTACAGAGTGTCAGAGTACGAGCGCTCTCGCCAGAGTCGTGCAGCTGTACAGTATCAGAGAGTACGAGTGCTCTCGCCAGAGTCGTGCAGCTGTACAGTGTCAGAGAGTACGAGTGCTCTCGCCAGAGTCGTGCAGCTGCACAGTGTCAGAGAGTACGAGTGCTCTCGCCAGAGTTGTGCAGCTGTACAGAGTGTCAGAGAGTACGAGTGCTCTCGCCAGAGTCGTGCAGCTGTAAAGAGTGTCAGAGAGTACGAGTGCTCTCGCCAGAGTTGTGCAGCTGTACAGTGTCAGAGAGTACGAGCGCTCTCTCCAGAGTCGTGCAGCTGTAAAGAGTGTCAGAGAGCAGGAGTGCTCTCGCCAGAGTCGTGCAGCTGTAAAGAGTGTCAGAGAGTACGAGTGCTCTCGCCAGAGTCGTGCAGCTGTACAGTGTCAGAGAGTACGAGCGCTCTCTCCAGAGTCGTGCAGCTGTACAGAGTGTCAGAGAGTATGAGTGCTCTCGCCAGAGTCGTGCAGCTGTACAGAGTGTCAGAGAGTATGAGTGCTCTCTCCAGAGTCGTGCAGCTGTAAAGAGTGTCAGAGAGTATGAGTGCTCTCGCCAGAGTCGTGCAGCTGTAAAGAGTGTCAGAGAGTACGAGCGCTCTCGCCAGAGTTGTGCAGCTGTACAGTGTCAGAGAGTACGAGCGCTCTCTCCAGAGTCGTGCAGCTGTAAAGAGTGTCAGAGAGTACGAGTGCTCTCGCCAGAGTTGTGCAGCTGTACAGAGTGTCAGAGAGTACGAGTGCTCTCGCCAGAGTCGTGCAGCTGTAAAGAGTGTCAGAGAGTATGAGTGCTCTCGCCAGAGTCATGCAGCTGTAAAGAGTGTCAGAGAATATGAGTGGTCTCGCCAGAGTCGTGCAGCTGTACAGAGTGTCAGAGAGTATGAGTGCTCTCGCCAGAGTCGTGCAGCTGTAAAGAGTGTCAGAGAGTACGAGCGGTCTCGCCAGAGTCGTGCAGCTGTAAAGAGTGTCAGAGAGTACGAGTGCTCTCGCCAGAGTCGTGCAGCTGTACAGAGTGTCAGAGAGTACGAGCGCTCTCGCCAGAGTCGTGCAGCTGTAAAGAGTGTCAGAGAGTATGAGTGCTCTCGCCAGAGTCGTGCAGCTGTACAGAGTGTCAGAGAGTGCGAGCGCTCTCGCCAGAGTGGTGCAGCTGTAAAGAGTGTCAGAGAGTATGAGTGCTCTTGCCAGAGTTGTGCAGCTGTAAAGTGTCAGAGAGTATGAGTGCTCTCGCCAGAGTCGTGCAGCTGTACAGACTGTCAGAGAGTATGAGTGCTCTCGCCAAAGTCGTGCAGCTGTAAAGAGTCAGAGAGTATGAGTGCTCTCGCCAGAGTCGTGCAGCTGTAAAGAGTGTCAGAGAGTATGAGTGCTGTCGCCAAAGTCGTGCAGCTGTAAAGAGTGTCAGAGAGTATGAGTGCTCTCGCCAGAGTCGTGCAGCTGTAAAGAGTGTCAGAGAGTATGAGTGGTCTCGCCAGAGTCGTGCAGCTATACAGAGTGTCAGAGAGTATGAGTGCTCTCGCCAGAGTCGTGCAGCTGTACAGAGTGTCAAAGAGTACGAGTGCTCTCGCCAGAGTCATGCAGCTGTAAGGAGTGTCAGAGAGTACGAGCACTCTCGCCAGAGTGGTGCGGCTGTAAAGAGTGTCAGAGAGTATGAGTGCTCTCATCAGAGTCATGCAGCTGTTAGTGGATAAGAAAGGTTGACTCCATCCTTTGGGACCGCACTCTATGGGCTCGTTCCAGCACAGTCATAATCACTGGATCGAGACAAGTGATCACTTCCCCATAACATGGACATGAACATCAGACGGTAACGTTAAAAATAAGGTCTATTCTAATTCACCTCAATCCCCACATGTTGAAATCCTGCTAAATAGAAACAACTGAGACCTGGAGCTTTTATTTATATTCTTTTTCATTTTTATTTGTAAATGGGTTAAAAATCCTTTACAAAATTGTTTTTTTAATACATGATAGAAAGGTACATTCACATAATAAATAATCTGATAGTAGATCGGAAAACAAAAGAATACCAAAGTTCCTTCAGAAGAAAAGGGACTCGTTTCCTTGATCAACATTAATGTCTTGATAAGAAAATGATGTCATGCAATCAATAAAGCAACACTCTGACCCCCCATCATTTTGGACCAAAAACAATCACCCTCAACATCCACACCCAACAAAATCTCAGTTTTCAAGTAACATTTTCTATTTTCTTTAAGGCCAACACACTGTCACAACCCGCTTCACAAGGATGATCCCGAGTGGCAGGGCAAGGTCCAGAGAGCCTGCACAGTAGCTGAAGAATTCTTCCTACTGTTGCAACTCTCTGCTGTTAAAACAAGACAGACAGAGAGGTCTAGCAGTCGAAAGAGGAGACACGCCCATGACTCACTGGCTGTTGAAAACACAAACAAAAACAGGTCAGTACTCTTAGAGTGTATACTGAACCCTCCCCTGCCTCCTGTGAAAAAAGACCAACCTTGATGGATACAGAAAAGGGA
The DNA here is from genome assembly GCA_002915635.3 of Ambystoma mexicanum. Lineage (NCBI taxonomy): Eukaryota > Metazoa > Chordata > Amphibia > Caudata > Ambystomatidae > Ambystoma > Ambystoma mexicanum. The sequence goes on along the minus strand of CM010932.2, from coordinate 1,526,590,342 downwards.
TCTGGTCAGTCTAGGGCGATGATGGAAAAGTCCCCAGGATCCCAGTACTGGAGTCTAGGAGAGATAACCCAAGATGTGAGTGTTAGGGAGAATTCTCTGTTTAGGCTGAATTTCCTAACCTAGTGAGTTCCCCAGCAGCTTTGCTGGATTTCTGGAGTTTGTTTTTTCCATCCTGCCAAGAGTGAGACTCTTTTTCTCCCACTCTTGGACATGAATGTGTGTAATTCCTTTGAATGTCAATGTGTCCTATGGGCTATGGGGTCTTTTACTCCATAGGGTCTTATATGTTTTTCTATGTGTGTTACACCGCACCCTCCGTGCCTAGCAGTGGTCGAATTGCCCGTGCAGAGCACCTCGGCAGCCGGATAGCCACTACCCCTGTACCGCGACCAAAAGGTGGTGCCTTGTGACGGAGCACTCCGCGGCTGGTCTCTTCCCTGGTGGTGCAACGATCTTCAACTTTCCTTCGACGACGAGATCATCTCTTCTCTTGGCAAAGACCCGATGTGCATCCACCACCAGGAACAACTGCCCCCGCCGGAGCTGTCACTCCACAAACAAGGTACTGTGTCCGCCTGGCTTCCCTTTCTGCCGGATAGAGTGAGGTGTCTTAATCCTCGCCTTTCCATTGGGTCGCCTCCAAGCGTTCTTTAACTTTCTGTTCTGAACTGGTCTGAACTTTCCATAACAATTTGTGATAAAGACTGGAAGCGCATTTCCACTGAGACACTTTTTGGGACATATCGCCTTGCCTCTCTCCGAGTGGGCCTGGCCTCTGAACTTTGTGATCTGCAGTAGACCCTGCCTTACTTGCCTTGCATTTGTCCGTAAAGTATTGGTACCGAGTTGATTTCATAACCTGCCTTATTTTCTCTCTCCCGTCCTAACGAATACTAGAGTGCCATCTAGGTTAAAGCATACACCTCTGTCTGCAAATAAGTGATGCCGGTGAACCTAGACTTGTCGACCTATTTTTAGGGGGATTGATCTTTTTCTTCGTATAGTAATTGTGATTGAAGTTGTTTGCCGTATTAGTTCCAGAGTGTTTTCCATAGATGTGTTGTTATAAATAAATACCTTTATATCTTTACACCGAAGCCTTGTTCCGTGTTTGCTTGTTCTACTGTGTAAATTGCCCTATATTGTATACTCCACATACTGCCTAACTATTCTTGAGAGAAGTCTGACTGCTCAGCCACAGCTACCAAGTGAATCTGTGTGGTACAGACTGCTACCAAGTGGGTTTACTGCCAAACACCTGTAGTCCTAAATCTTTTGCAGTGGTCCCAGAGGGAACTGCACAGGTTTCCGCCTAACACTGGTGTACAGCGGTGGGATTTGTATTGAGTATACAGTTTAGAGTGCTTTTCGACACTTTAGGAAAACTAACCACAAAGCTTAGCACTAAAAAGCAACTTTCAAAAACATGTCTACTATGGAAGTTTACAGTCAAGAATCCTTGTCAGGTGAAAATACTGAGTTTACGAGCCCTCTGTAGACAAGAGAATCTTTCTGTAAGAGGCAAGAAGTTAGAACTGATAGCGAGATTGCTGGCGAACCAAAGTCTGGGTACTGGTTCAGAGGAACCAACTTCTCCAGCAGATGTAGATAACAGTGATGGTGTTGATCTAAATCGCAATTCTGATGATAGTGATGAAGAGGCTGAAGAGGAAGGAGAGGCTAACGAAACTGTCTCCCCTGCTCCTCTACCTGCCTTACCAGCTGTACCTACGGGGCCCATACCAGGTCCCAGTGTAACCCTGCTTATTTTGAACTTGAAAAAATGATGCTCGAATTAGAATACAAACGGTTCTTGGCTCAATCTGAAAGAAACCAAGAGCTCGAGTTCAGACAGATGAATGCCCAGGCTGAGCAGAAGCAAGCTGAGTTAAGGTTCAGGGAAATAGAACTTAATCACGAGTTAGAGATGAAAAAGTTGTCTGTGGAAAATGCTTCTCTCCCCTCTGGTTCCTCTAGGAGCTCCAGTCCCAAAAGACCCTGGATGCCGAAGGAATTAGTGGGTATGTATGAACCGAGATTGGATGTGTTGGATTGGTTAAAACTGTTTGAGTACAATCATGGGCTCCAGGACATCACCGGGAATGATTTCCTTCCCTGGTTGTTCTCTAGGCTCCCCCCTGTTTCGACTGATGTGGTAATGGAGTTGGGGGAGGCGGATAAAACGGATTACGAACGTGTGAAACTAGCTTTGATAGCTAGATTTGGGAAGACCCCTTCCCAGTATCTTAAGAGGTTTAGAACCCTCAAAAAGCATGATGGTACCCCTTGGGCTACCTGGGTGAGTGAAGTGTTGAAAAACTTAGAGGGATGGATTAAGGGTTACAAAGTGAACACTTATGAGGGTATGAAGAATCTTTTTATGTTGGAGTCGATTTATGATGCCTGTTCTCCTGAGCTCAGACAGCACTTGGCTGATTCGAAGAAATTGGATTCCCGGAGGCTAGATAAGGCTGCTGACTTATGGGTTGCCAACAGGGCTACTCATAAGGATTCTGGGGCAACTCAGAAAAAGGATGAGGGAAGACAGCCTAAAAAAGACTCAAAAGAGAATTCAAATAACTCAAATTCCAAAGAGGGCCCCAAACAAAACCAGAAGGGTAAGCCACAAGGAAAACTGCAGCAGAATAGTGTGTCTTCTGGTGCCAAACCGGAAGGAGGCCAGAACAAGCCACCATTCCAGAAAGCATTCGGTAAATGCTTTGTTTGTGGCTCGACTGATCATGTGAAAGGAGATCCCAGATGTAAGGGTAAACCTTCAGGGGTCCAGCTCGTCTCCTTAGCCTTCGCTCCAGAGGAGGAAGTCCAAATGGCAAGTGGAAACTTTCTACTGCTAGCTGATGAACCCATTGGAATCTCAGCCAGCGTTTCTTTAGTATCTCTGGGTTGTGGAAACAACAGAATTTAGATGTCTATAATTCTATCCCCGATAATACTAAAGAGTATTATAAGGACAGTGTCCAGGTGAATGGTCAGGAGCCTCCTGCCATTAGGGACACCAGGGCCAGCATAACTGTGGTGGATAAATCGTTTTTTCAGGCTGAGGATGTTGCCAAGGCACCCAAACGCCTCACCAAGTTAGCTGGAGGGCCTGTGCAGATGCTTCCCCAATTACCAGTTCTCATCCAGTGTAACGACATGACTGTGAAGATACCTGTCAGCATACAGAGTGAGGTACCAGGACGCGTACTGTTGGGTAACGATTTGAAAACTCTCGGAGTTGTATCGCATACTCCCAGACCTCCTAGTAAACGGTTACAGGAGCTAACCAGACCTGCAAGAGAGAGGACCATGCGCTGTACTCTCCAGGAGATGATGAAGAAAGAAATCACTCCTGCTCCACTGGAATTGTCGGCAGCTGTCTCGAAGAAATCAGAAGCGAAAGGGAAACCTAAGACTTCTACCCCGAAACCAGCAGCCAGCATTTCAGTACAGCCAACAAGGACTTCCCCGCGGTTGTCCAAAGTTACACCCGCAACTCCACCTCCAGCTGAGGCTGAGAGGGAGGTACAACCCTGTGTGGTAGAATTAGACTCTGAGGAAGAGCTAATGGAAGGCCAGGAACTCATTGGAGAACTGGATCCTGTTGACCATCCTGAGCTGCAGTCTTTACTGGCAGAAGGTGGACCCAGCAGGGCAGACTTCAGTAAGGGACAGAGAGAATGTCCAACTCTGGAAGGTCTTCGCCACCAGGCAGAAGCTCAGGCTGAAGGGCAAGAGCCTGGGAAATACTGGTTGCACTGGGAAGATGGCCTCTTCTACAGTGAACCGACCGAGTCTGCACCTGGAGACTACAAGCGGCTTGTAGTACCCCAAAAGAACAGACCACAGTTCTTGCAGTTAGCCCACGAGATTCCTTTGGCTGGTCACTTGAGTTTCAAGAAGACTAAGGAAAGGCTCTCTCTCTACTTCTATTGGCCAAAGATGGGGGCCGAAGTGGAAATTCACTGCAGGAGCTGCCACACCTGCCAGACCTCTGGTAAGGTTGGCTCCAATAATGTGGCACCTTTGATGCCTCTCCCAGTTGTGGGAGTCCCATTTGAGAGAGTAGGGATTTACATTGTTGGTCCCCTTGATCCTCCAACCTCCTCAGGCAACAGGTTTATACTTGTTGTAGTAGACCATGCTACTAGGTACCCTGAGGCAATTCCTATGAGGACTGTTACAGCTGTGGCTAATGCCCTCCTTGGTATTTTTACCAGGGTCGGGTTTCCTAAGGAAGTAATCTCTGACAGGGGGTCAAACTTTATGTCCCACTACATGAAAGCCATGTGGAAAACCTGTGGAGTTACTTACAAGTTCTCAACAGCTTACCACCCACAAACCAATGGGTTGGTAGAACGGTTCAACCGAACCACGAAGAGCATGATAGGTGCTTTAGAGGAACCCCTTAAACGTAAGTGGGACCTTCTACTGCCATGCCTTCTATTTGGTTATAGAGAAGTCCCTCAGGAGGGAGTAGGATATTCTCCCTTCAAGCTTCTCTATGGTCATCCCGTCAGAGGTCCATTGGTCCTGATTAAGGAGGGGTTGGAGAGTGCTCCTTCCCCCAAGCCAGTCAGAGTGACTGACTACGTGATGGGTCTCCGGAGGAGAATGTCACACATGATGACAGAAGCAAGCGATAACTTGAAAGCTGGACAAGCATTGGTCAAGCACTGGCACGATCAAAAGGCTAACATGGTTGAGTTCGCTCAAGACCAGCTCGTTCTCGTTATGATCCCAACAAGGCAGAGGGCCTTGCAAGACAAATGGATGGGACCCTTCAGAGTTGTGGGTAAACTCGGAGAGGTCAACTATCTGGTGGACTTGGGCAATCCCAAGGAGGCTCCGACAGTCTTCCACACCAACCGACTCAAAGCGTATGTCTCAGACCCTGATGTAGGAGCGTTGCTTCTAGCATCATCCGAGGAAGAAGAAGAGAGTGAAGCTCTTCCGGATCTCCTCAGAGGCTTACCTTTAGACGAAAAATTGAAGGAGTAAATCTCTCCTCCAATCTGACACCGAGCAACAAGAAGAGTGCAAATCTATGTTGAATCAGTTTGCCTCTCTGTTCTCGCTTTCACCAGGCTTGACCCTTGGGGCCAGCATGACATACTCACTGGTGACTGTCTGCCAGTCAAAAGCAGAGGATACAGAATGTCAGAAATGTCAGAACCCACATCAAAGGTGAGGTCAAGAAGATGCTTGATCTCGGGGTAATAGAGCCCTCTACTAGTCCATGGTCTAGCCAGTTGTGTTAGTACCAAAGGCCGGATCTAAAGAACTTAGATTCTGCGTGGATTATAGAGCTCTTAATGCAGTCACCAAGACTGATGCCCACCCTTGCCAAGAACAGATGAGTTGGTGGATAAACTTGGCGCAGCCAAGTTCCTCAGCACATTTGACTTGACGTCAGGCTATTGGCAAATAGCCCTGACAGACCATGCCAAGGAGAAAACTGCATTTTCTACCCCGTTGGCTTATACCAGTTTAAGTTAATGCCTTTCGGATTGAAGAATGCACCTGCTACATTCAACGGATGGTAAACCAGGTTCTGAATGGGATGGAGGACTTCTGCATGGCATACTTGGATGACATTGCAGTGTCAGCCATTCCTGGGAAGAACAATCTGACCATAAAGGCGAGTAAATGCCAAATTGGACAGAGTAAGGTAGTCTATCTTGGACATGAGGTAGGAGGTGGAGAAATAAGGCCTTTGCTCAGCTAAGATTGAAGCTGTGCAAAATTGGACAACACCTACTACTCAAACCCAAGTGAGAGCCTTCCTAGGCCTCACTGGGTATTACAGGAATTTCATTGAGAACTATGGGACCATAGCTTCTCCACTGAATGTCATCTCCTCGCCCAAATTTCCTAAAAAGGTTAAGATGGAACGAGGAGTGCAATCAGGCTTTTGAAACCTGAAAAAGGCTCTTTGCCAAGCCCCAGTACTCAGAGCTCCTGATTACCGCCAACACTTCATTGTGCAGACCGATGCTTCAAATGTAGGAATAGGTGCCGTACTCAGTCAACTGGATGGGAAAGGTAGGGAGCACCCCGTTTGCTTCATCAGCCGCAAGCTGAAGGATCCTGAAACAAGGTGGGCAACAATCGAAAGAGAGTGCTTTGCTATCGTGTGGGCTCTGAAGAAGTTTAGGCCATACTTGTATGGTTCTACTTTTGTCATTCAGACTGACCTAACTATTCTTGAGAGAAGTCTGACTGCTCAGCCACAGCTACCAATTGAATCTCTGTGGTACAGACTGCTACCAAGTGGGTTTACTGCCAAACACCTGTAGTCCTAAATCTTTTGCAGTGGTCCCAGAGGGAACTGCACAGGTTTCCGCCTAACAGTGAGAGACTAAACAAGACAGATAAAATAGGAGCTCTAATGCAGAGGCAAAGAATTTTCTACCACGATATCCGGATGAAGGAAGATGAGGTGTTTTCCTTGTTGTCTCTGCAACCTTCTAGAAAGGTAGGAAGTTTAGGGTGAAGAGATGAACCAGGGAACTGACCCCGACAGAACGAGGACGCATAGTATTCCCAGATGTAGTCCAAACCCTACCGAGATGGCAGAAGGACGCCCAACAGAGCAGCTGCAGCAAGCGTATCTAGTTCTGGTGCTGGCAGGGAACCCAACCAGTTAGTGGCAGGAGTACATTATCCTTTGTGGCAATGTAGGATTCCAAACAAGCAGCCGGGGCAGTCCGTGTAGCTTTCCGAGTCCTGGCAAGAAGCAGAAGGCAATCTGTGTACTTTCCAGGTCTGTCAACCTGCGATCAGCGCAATGAGGCCGCGAAAGGCAGAGGCAAACCCATGGCAGTCCGAGTCCGCTTCGGGAAGGAAGTCCAGACACAGAACGTAATGGAAGTAGGAAATGAGGGTCAAGGAACAGGGAGGAACCAGGAAAAAGGGGGGTAAGGACTAGACAAAGGCAACAGACAATGTTCAAAATGACAAAATTCCTGGAAAGTAGCGAGGAACAAACAGGTCGAAACTTCAGCACCCCAATGCAGGGGGGCGTGTTTTATTACTTCCGTATGCGCATCTGCGCAGCACAGCGTACAGCTGCTTGACTGCTTCCGGGTGAGTGACATGGACGTGTAGGCGTACCCTGTCACCATGGCAACCTGTATTTTGACCGGAACGGCGACCGGCGTAGAAGCAGCGAGCGTGCATAGCTCCTGACTGTTCTCCGTGTAATGCCTTTCCCCCGGGGATGGATGTCCTGATCCCGATTCCTGACACACACCTTGTGACCAAATGTCTTAGGCTTTTGATTGTATCCGACTCCCTACATAGATGACAATTTGTAGACACCAACAACTGGTACACTCCCAGGTCGGTAGCTGATTCAGTCAAAATCTCATATGCAAATCACGTACCTCATTACATGGAAATATTTAAAGATATCTTGGTAGGTCCCATTTTTTCAGGACAAAATATGCATATTCCTTGTACCCTTTATAGGCTACAATTTGGTCACAAGTAGTTGCACAATCAAATCTGAATAGCTTAGTCTTAGAGGCATGAGCGTGGGCAACAGGTTCTTCCTCGTCAGTGGCGTGAGCGCAGGCAACAGGTTCTTCCTCGTCAGTCGAGTGAGCGCGGGCAACAGCATCTTCCTCATCAGTGGAGTGAGCATGGGTAAGAGGTTCTTCCTCGTCAGTGGCGTGAGCGTGGGCAACAGGTTCTTCCTCGTCAGTGGATTGAGCCCGGGCAACAGGTTCTTCCTCGTCATTGGCGTGAGCGTGGGCAACAGGTTCTTCCTTGTCAGTGGCGTGGGCAACAGGTTATTCCTCGTCAGTGGATTGAGCGTGGGCAACAGGTTCTTCCTCGTCAGTGGCGTGAGCGTGGGCAACAGGTTCTTCCTCGTCAGTGGCTTGAGCGTGGGCAACAGGTTCTTCTTCGTCAGTGGCTTGAGCGTGGGCAACAGGTTCTTCCTCGTCAGTGGCGTGAGCCCGGACAACAGGTTCTTCCTCGTCAGTGGCATGAGCGTGGGCAACAGGTTCTTCCTCATCAGTGGTGTGAGCGTGGGCAACAGGTTCTTCCTCGTCAGTGGCGTGAGCCCAGGCAACAGGTTCTTCCTCGTCAATGGCGTGAGCGTGGGCAACAGGTTCTTCCTCGTCAGTGGCTTGAGCGTGGGCAACAGGTTCTTCCTCGTCAGTGGCGTGAGCCCGGACAACAGGTTCTTCCTCGTCAGTGGCATGAGCGTGGGCAACAGGTTCTTCCTCATCAGTTGTGTGAGCATGGGCAACAGGTTCTTCCTCGTCAGTGGCGTGAGCCTGGGCAACAGGTTCTTCCTCGTCAGTGGCGTGAGCGCAGGCAACAGGTTCTTCCTCGTCAGTGGAGTGAGCAGTGGAGTGAGCACGGGCAACAGCATCTTCCTCATCAGTAGCGTGAGCATGGGCAAGAGGTTCTTCCTCATCAGTGGCGTGAGCGTGGGCAACAGGTTCTTCCTCGTCAGTGGAGTGAGCGCGGGCAACAGGTTCTTCCTCGTCAGTGGATTGAGCCCGGGCAACAGGTTCTTCCTCATCAGTGGCATGAGCGTGGGCAACAGGTTCTTCCTCATCAGTGGCGTGAGCAACAGGTTCTTCCTCATCAGTGGATTGAGCGCGGGCAACATGTTCTTCCTCGTCAGTGGCGTGAGCCCGGGCAACAGGTTCTTCCTCATCAGTGGCGTGAGCGTGGGCAACAGGTTCTTCCTCGTCAGTGGTGTGAGCCCGGGCAACAGGTTCTTCCTCGTCAGTGGCGTGAGCGTGGGCAACAGGTTCTTCCTCGTCAGTGGCGTGAGCCCGGGTAACAGGTTCTTCCTCGTCAGTGGCGTGAGTGTGGGCAACAGGTTCTTCCTCATCAGTGGCGTCAGCCCGGGCAACAGGTTCTTCCTCATCAGTGGCATGAGCGTGGGCAACAGGTTCTTCCTCGTCAGCGGCGTGAGCGTGGGCAACAGGTTCTTCCTCGGAAGAGCAGATGTTACTGAGAATAGCAGTCATCAGTGGAGTGAGCGTGGGCAACAGGTTCTTCCTCGGAAGAGCAGATGTTCCTGAGAATAGCAGTTTTCAGTGGAGTGAGCGCGGGCAACAGGTTCTTCCTCGGAAGAGCAGATATTACTGAGAATAGCAGTCTTCAGTGGAGTGAGCGTGGGCAACAGGTTCTTCCTCGGAAGAGCAGATGTTACTGCGAATAGCAGTCTTCAGTGGAGTGAGCGTGGGCAACAGGTTCTTCCGCGGAAGAGCAGATGTTACTGCGAATAGCAGTCTTCAGTGGAGTGAGCGTGGGCAACAGGTTCTTCCGCGGAAGAGCAGATGTTACTGCGAATAGCAGTCTTCAGTGGAGTGAGCGTGGGCAACAGGTTCTTCCGCGGAAGAGCAGATGTTACTGCGAATAGCAGTCTTCAGTGGAGTGAGCATGGGCAACAGGTTCTTCCGCGGAGAGCAGATGCTACTGAGAATAGCAGTCATCTTGTTTTTAAATGCAGTAACTGAGACCACAGAGAAATCCTCTGTCATCATTTTTAGATCTTCATACAATGAATCGGGTGGTAGCGATAAAAGTTTGGCAAAAGCCGACAGTTTCCTCTATTGATACCTAGTTGAGAGGGAGGTTGTGTCTTACAACTGCATTGGACAGAGACATTCTAAGATTCAGAGTTTCCTTCCAAAGTTGACCCTGTAAAGAGTACAAATAACCCCCTAGTCTATGATAGGTTTATCAAGTCCATATAATAAGACAGACTCGATCTTGGCTTGGTAAAATCTCCACATAGATATGATAGTGAATTTAAACAACTGGTGCTAAATACGCTTTAGTTGGGAAGTTAGGGGATGCAACCGATCATTCAGATCAGCATTCATATGAACTAGAGTTCGACAAGTTGTAGCCAAGATATCGAGGAGAAAGAACCCTGTTCAATCTACTTACACCTATAGACCAATACAGGGTTTTCCGGATTGGTCTCAGCTGTAAATAGTATTATGTTTGATTTAGGCCCACGGCTGGCAAGATTGTTTTTAACAGCATATTGGGGAAAGGAAATCTAATTTCCTTTGAAGGCCCAATGCCGTTTTATCAAAGAAAACAATATTATCAGCAAAAGCAACCCCACTTCAGATTACCCAGACTAACCAGATATGATATGATGGGTTATTTATAACGCTCTTAATACCCAGAGGTTTCTATGTGCGGACCCGGGGATGGAACCTGTGTTGCTCCGTGTCGTCTTGCTTCCAAGGTGAGCACGTTGCCCCTGAGCTATCCTCTCGAGACGTATTGCTATCAGCCCACAACGTGTTGATGTCACTCAGGTATGAATTAAAAATAACAGGGTCTAACACACATCCTTGTTTGAGTCCTAGGGTAGTTTCAATGGATCTGGAAAGAAATCCCTCTCTAGTTAGTCTAACCTATAGCAACATATTGTTGTGTAACAAGGCCATCAGTTGCACCAGCTGTAAAGGTAACCCACAGGCCAGCAGCTTTGACCATAGAATAGGTCTGATAACTCTGTCAAAAGCACTGGCCATGTCAACTGAGGCCATATATATGGTCCCAGATGTAGCTTTTTTGGTGGAAGCCTGTAGATGAAACATAATAAAGGCGCTCATGGAAGTTCCCATCTAGGGTTTAAAACAAACCTGAAATTTAGTGAGAAGGCCCAGGTTTGTGAGACAGTTATTAATGTCTCTCAGCAGTAATGAAGCAAAAATCTTGCAAGACGCATCCAACAATGCAATGGGCTATAGTTTTTGGGGTTAATTGAATCACCATTTTTATATATTAGTATCACAATGGACTCTCTCCAAGGAGTTGGAATATTAGAAGTTTTAAAGATGGAATCATAGAGTGCTTTCAAGGTGGAGGCCCAAACAACAGGATCTGTTTTAATGACTATCTGACCAAACCATCAGGACCCAGGGCTGTGGAAGCTTGAGCTTTAGAGATGGCCAAAGCATCAGGACCCGGGGTTCTGGCACCTTTAGCTTTAGAGATGGCCCATTGCATCAGGACCCGGGGCTCTGGAAGCTTTAGCTTTAGAGATGGCCCATTGCATAAGGACCCGGGGCTCTGGAAGCTTTAGCTTTAGAGATGGCCCATTGCATCAGGACCCGGGGCTCTGGAAGCTTTAGCTTTAGAGATGGCCCATTGCATCAGGACCCGGGGCTCTGGAAGCTTTAGCTTTAGAGATGGCCCATTGCATAAGGACCCGGGGCTCTGGAAGCTTCAGCTTTAGAGATGGCCAAACCATCAGGACCCGGGGCTCTGGTAGCTTTAGCGTTAGAGATGGCCAAAGCATCAGCCCCGGTGCTCTGGAACCTTTAGCTTTAGAGATGGCCCATTGCATCAAGACCCGGGGCTCTGGAGGCTTTAGAGATGGACAAAGCATTAGGATCCGGGGCTCTGGAAGCTTCAGCTTTGGAGATGGCCAAACCATCAGGACCCAGGGCTGTGGAAGCTTTAGCTTTAGAGATGGCCAAAGCATCATGACCCGGGGCTCTGGAACCTTTAGCTTTAGAAATGGCCCATTGCATCAGGACCCGGGGCTCTGGTAGCTTTAGCTTTAGAGATGGCCCATTGCATCAGGACCCGGTGCTCTGGAAGCTTTGGCTTTAGAGATGGCCCATTGCATTGTTGGGTGTCCTGACCCACGTTTAAGCTATCCTGCTACAACATTTGGTGCTGTGGGCTTAGGAAATTCAAGATGGCGGAAAACCCACATGGGCGCCGAAATCCAGGAAAGCTGCGCAGTTTGTGCGCCCACCAAAATGGTTGCCTCACTTGCCACCCACCAGTGCGAGAATGAAAGGCCGGGTTGCCATGAGGGAAATGGGTTGCCAAAGGAAAAACAGTAGCGCCGGTTAGCTTCAAAGCGCTTTAAAACCACCATTGGACTACCCGCACAGTAGTCTGAAACCATTGGGAGTGGCAATGCTGATTGCCAAAAGCAAACCCATAACTGTTGGGAATTCATTTTCTTAAATCCCAAAAATGGGTGCAGTACCAGTACTCACCACTATCCAAAAGCCGGCGTTTTAAAACCACTCTGTGTGTTTCTGAAGGCAAGTCAAAATGCCTATTTTCAAACATTGCAACATGTGCAAAATATTCACTGAACACCAGCAGACATTTGGCAGAATGGAGTTTTGTGTGCCTACAAAATCTGGGAAATGAAGAGCCCAAAAACAATGCTTATAACAAAAATGCTATGGAGTCAGCAGCTTAAGCCTAACTGCAACTGGATTTAAAACCACCAAAATCGAAAATGTTAAATTAAATGAGTGACCTATGTTTGGTGTCACATGCCTTTGTAACTGTTGAAATGTCATAGTTTTGCACTTAGAATCAGCATTCTAGCTGCATGTGTAAAATTACAAGTTATTTTAAAAGCAACAAAAAGTTAGCTGAAGGTCTGGCTTAAGGAACTTGATTTTGCCTAGCAACTAACCCCCATCAGGAGTGTAACTTGAGTCACAACTGTGTTCCCAGGCCAACCTTCCTTTTGCTGCCCAAGCTGAGGATATGCCATCCATCTGATAATTGAATTTCCTGTGCTCTGCCAGAGAGTGAACAAAGCCCTCTCCACTCAGGCAAAGGTTTTTTATTACAGACGTCGTAAAAAGTGGCTTCCTCCTGGAGAAGCTGGGAGGAGCACTGCCTGTGAGAAGCAAGCTGGCTTGGCAGAACTGGAAAGAACCAGAAATTCAACCTTGTGCTGAGGGTAAACCACACCCTTTGGAGCCAGAACATAACTTTAAAAAGATGAATAACTCATAGAGCGGACATGTGAAATTTTATAAATGATACCATAATTCTTGTGATTTTTCTGCCCACAGTTTAAGACGTGGTAGGAACCGGTGGTATGTTCAGGGGGGTTTTAGCGGAAAAGTGGATATTACTCTAAATGTGTGCATGTTAAAAATCTGAAACTTCATCAGTTAATGTCCCTACCCCCTGCACACATGTATGTAAAGTTGGGTCCATGTCGGAAATTGGAAAAGCAGTTAAAAAGTCAATTATGTACACTCTTTGAATGCAAGCTCCGAGAATGAGCAGATTTGGACATAGACATGGCTAAATTCAGCCACACCATGTATATGTAATTTTAAACAAATGTGTACCTGTGCAAATATGTTTTTAGGTCAGATATAGATTGTGTGTAAAGTTGACAGGGGTGGGTTCTCTGTATCATAAACAGACCTCATCCTGATGACACTTCATTTCATTCCCCCAATCAAGTAAGAAATGGAAGTTTGACCAATTAGAAGCTGAGAGAGAGGTAGGGTCAGTGATGCTAGAACACACCCACATTCTAAACACATAAAAGCAGACAGACAGGACAGATAGGGACTTTTCCAAATCCATTTGCAGCGGGACGCTCTGCCGGAAAAATCCATACTTACCTCCATCAAACTCCAGAAAGCCAAACTAGAGACTTCAATCTATCCAGAGCAGAGAGACCCAAAGAACCGGTGCCTAGCAGAGACCAGACCCCTGTGAGCAGTTCCAGAGGCCAGGCGCTGTGAGCAGAACCCGGAAAGACCTGACCAGACTGAAGTCCGTGACCAAGTCGCTTTCCTGTTCAAAAATCTCTTGTGAGTACTTAGCAAAACTCAGAACACATCTCTTAGTTTAAATTCATCTAATTCAATCTATTTAACCTAAGTAGAACTGCCTCCTAGCTGTCACCTGTCATTCTAGCTGCAAAAAATTTGTCACTTGTCATTTTGAAAAAGTGTGCGTTTAAAATTTACAAAACCAAAAACGACCTTTACTAAATTACTCATATCTCCGCAACCGTTTGGGCTAGAGACTTGCCATAACTTTCATTTGGAAGCTGAGATCCCAGGCTTTTCTAGGACCCCAAAACGGTAGAGATAGTCCTTGCGGTTCCTTTGTAATAGCGCTCGGCGCATCCGCGAATTTTACCGCGATTTGCAATTTCTTCACATGTAAAAACGGCTGCTTGCCTTCCATTTGCCAGAAATTCGTTTGACCTGCTAACTATCCCTGCATCATTGCTAGTGTGAGCCTGGACTAATATTAACTAGATACCACTCACCCTGAACCTCTGTAAGGGAATTAAAAGCGTTTAGCATATTTCTCATCCATTGCTAGCACATATCCAAGCATTTGGGCCTGTGTTTTCAAAACTCCTATCTGTTTTCTGTTGTCTAAGCTTGCTGGATTGAACTGAATTACAGTTGATTGCATTTCTGAGAACTGTGTGTTTTCCTTCCATTTCCTTGCCTTGCATCAAGGGGGGGGAGGGGATTGCCAGAGGAAAGTGATTACATTGTTGGGTTGAAATCACATTGAGTATTTTCTGTATTGCATTCAGTGAATATTGCATCCACCTGAGCTACATAAAGCATCCTCTACCACAGTATACTTTTGTTCCTATTTCCCAGTGTGCTACCTTATCCATTTCATGTTAACTCATTAGTCATTATAAAGAAGTGTGCTAGTGCCAGATTCTCCGTTGTTAATATTTCCCATATCAGATTAAGTGTGATATTCAATTATTAATTTATTATAAAGTGTGATATCTATATTTTAATTTATCAAATAAACCTTTTAAACTTGCAAAACAGAACTACTTCTTGGCTCAGTGGGGTCAGGGGGATTCCAAGAGAGGGGTGTCATACAAGGGTAGTCATCCAGAACGCATGAACTGGACCTAAAGATATATCAATAAGGGTTTTCATTCAGTATTATAGACTAGGTGTTAATTTGGCTGTAGTGCTGAATTGAATCCTCTTACAGCATCAGGACCCGGGGCTCTGGAGGCTTTAGCTTTAGAGATGGCCCATTGCATCAGGACCCGGGGTTCTGGAAGCTTTAGCCTTAGAGATGGCCCATTGCATCAGGACCCGGGGCTCTGGAAGCTTTAGCTTTGGAGATGGCCAAAGCATCAGGACCCAGGGCTCTGGAAGCTTTAGCTTTAGAGATGACCAAAGCATCAGGACCCGGGGCTCTGGAAGCTTCAGCTTTAGAGATGGCCCATTGCATCAGGACCCGGGGTTCTGGCACCTTTAGCTTTAGAGATGGCCCATTGCATCAGGACCCGGGGCTCTGGAAGCTTTAGCTTTAGAGATGGCCCATTGCATAAGGACCCGGGGCTCTGGAAGCTTTAGCTTTAGAGATGGCCCATTGCATCAGGACCCGGGGCTCTGGAAGCTTTAGCTTTAGAGATGGGCAAACCATCAGGACCCAGGGCTCTGGAAGCGAGATGGCCCATTGCATTAGGACACGGGGCTAAGGAAGCTTTAGCTTTAGAGATGGCCAAAGCATCAGCCCCGGGGCTCTGGAACCTTTAGCTTTAGAGATGGCCCATTGCATCAAGACCCGGGGCTCTGGAGGCTTTAGAGATGGACAAAGCATTAGGATCCGGGGCTCTGAAAGCTTCAGCTTTAGAGATGGCCAAACCATCAGGACCCGGGTCTCTGGAAGCTTTAGCTTTAGAGATGGCCAAAGCATCATGACCCAGGGCTCTGGAACCTTTAGCTTTAGAGATGGCCCATTGCATCAGGACCCAGGGCTCTGGAACCTTTAGCTTTAGAGATGGCCCATTGCATCAAGACCCGGGGCTCGGGAACCTTTAGCTTTAGAGATGGCCCATTGCATCAGGACCCGGGGCTCTGGAAGCTTTAGAGATGGACAAAGCATTAGGATCCGGGGCTCTGGAAGCTTCAGCTTTAGAGATGGCCAAACCATCAGGACCGGGGGCTCTGGAAGCTTTAACTTTAGAGATGGCCAAACCATCAGGACCCAGGGCTGTGGAAGCTTGAGCTTTAGAGATGGCCAAAGCATCAGGACCCAGGGCTCTTGAAGCTTTAGCTTTAGAGATGACCAAAGCATCAGGACCCGGGGCTCTGGAAGCTTCAGCTTTAGAGATGGCCCATTGCATCAGGACCCGGGGCTCTGGAACCTTTAGCTTTAGAGATGGCCCATTGCATCAGGACCCGGGGCTCTGGAAGCTTTAGCTTTAGAGATGGCCCATTGCAGCAGGACCCGGGGCTCTGCAGGCTTTAGCTTTAGAGATGGGCAAACCATCAGGACCCAGGGCTCTGGAAGCGAGATGGCCCATTGCATCAGGACATGGGGCTAAGGAAGCTTTAGCTTTAGAGATGGCCAAACCATCAGGACCCGGGGCTCTGGTAGCCTTAGCATTAGAGATGGCCAAAGCATCAGGATCCGGGGCTCTGGTAGCTTTAGCATTAGAGATGGCCAAAGCATCAGGACCCGGGGCTCTGGTAGCTTTAGCGTTAGAGATTGCCAAAGCATCAGGACCCGGGGCTCTGGAGGCTTTAGCTTTAGAGATGGGCAAACCATCAGGACCCAGGGCTCTGGAAGCAAGATGGCCCATTGCATTAGGACACGGGGCTAAGGAAGCTTTAGCTTTAGAGATGGCCAAACCATCAGGACCCGGGGCTCTGGTAGCTTTAGCATTAGTGATGGCCAAAGCATCAGGACCCGGGGCTCTGGAAGCTTTAGCTTTAGAGATGGCCCATTGCATCAGGACCCGGGGCTCTGGAAGCTTTAGCTTTAGAGATGGCCAAAGCATCAGGACCCGGGGCTCTGGAACCTTTAGCTTTAGAGATAGCCCATTGAATCAGGACCCGGGGCTCTAGAAGGTTTAGAGATGGACAAACCATCAGGATCTGGGGCTCTGGAAGCTTCAGCTTTAGAGATGGCCAAACCATCAGGACCCGGGGCTCTGGAAGCTTTAGCTTTAGAGATGGCCAAAGCATCAGGACCCGGGGCTCTGGAAGCTTTGGCTTTAGAGATGGCCCATTGCATCAGGACCCGGGGCTCTGGAGGCTTTAGCTTTAGAGATGGCCCATTGCATCAGGACCCCGGGCTCTGGAAGCTTTAGCTTTAGAGATGGCCCATTGCATCAGGACCCGGGGCTCTGGAAGCTTTAGCTTTAGAGATGGCCAAAGCATCAAGACCCATGGCTCTGAAAGCTTTAGCTTTAGAGATGACCAAAGCATTAGGACCCGGGGCTCTGGAAGCTTCAGCTTTAGAGATGGCCCATTGCATCAGGACCCGGGGCTCTGGTAGCTTTAGCGTTAGAGATGGCCAAAGCATCAGGACCCAGAGCTCTGGAAGCTTTAGCTTTATAGATGGCCCATTGGATGTCATCTGTAGTACACCGACAGGAACCCACATTCTCCGCTCCCACGATCTGGAGTCCATGGGAATCAAAACCCTCAGGGGTAGAAAATGTATATATGTAGTATTTGACCCAAACTTGCTCTAAAACTGGCAATCCAATCGTGCACCACTTGGTCCCTGTCTGTTGTTAATAGTGGACCAAAAAGAAACTTTGTCATGACTCAAAAGCTGTTTTAGAATGCCTTGGTTGTCTTGGATCGACAATTCCAGCTTGAGAAATTTGTCATAATTCCTAGTGACCTGTTGTCTCGAGAGGATAGCTCAGGCGCAAGGTGCTCACCTTGAAAGCAAGACAATGTGCAGCAACAATCCCCGGGTCCGCGGTTAGAAACCTCTGGAAATCAAGCACGTTATAAATAACCAATTATTCTATATCTATTATTATATCGATACTTTTGTGGAGAAGAAGCAACACCCTTAGTATAGATCTCTTTAGTTTTTTCGATTGCACTACTCTAATATCAAATACATGAGAAAAAAGCTTTTCTCTCAGAATGTTGCCCTTACAAGTCATTTGATTGAGACACAGGTAAATCATATTTGTAAAGCTATCCGTAGTAAACAAAGGAAATCCTTCACATCTACACAACAAGTGGTTAACTTCCTTGTTAAAAAGATGTGCAAATTTGGAGCAACTCCAGTCACACCATTTGACAGTCAAACCCTTCCGAGCAACATCCAATAAAGCAGCAGCCAAATTACTATCATGCGATTCAATTCCCAACCTAAGCGAGAATGCCAAGATAATATGGTCGCCAACAAACGGTCCTGGAAGGAGAGTGGACAACACAAATTCCTGATGGTAATGGAGACATAGAAATAATGAATCCAAGATTTACCCAACCCCCAATGCCAAGTGTGGCAGGTCGCAAGATCTACATCTGCCTGCGGTGTCACAAGGGATACGTCCCATCCTCTCAAAAAGGAGTCCCAAACTACTCCTCTTGAGTAATTTCCTGGTATATTTATAGAGATACCCTTCTTCGAGTCATTGATCTCAACCCCAGTGCTACAGTTAGAATAACCCCCACCCCCTAAAATAATAGCATGGGATGGATTATGTTCTAAACAATCATCCAGTAGAAGGGAAATAGCCTTATGGACCGAGTCCAAAGCTGACCCGGAGGGATTCCAATATGCATTGGATTGTGTTCTAAACAATCATCCAGTAGAAGGGAAATAGCACTATCGACCGAGTCCAAAGCTGACCCAGAGGGATTCCAATATGGGATGGATTATGTTCTAAACAATCATCGAGTAGAAGGGAAATAGCAGTATGTACCGAGTCCAAAGCTGACCCAGAGGGATTTCAATATGGGATGGATTATGTTCTTAACAATCATCCAGTAGAAGGGAAATAGCACTATGGACCGAGTCCAAAACTGACCCAGAGGGATTCCAATATGGGATGGATTATGTTCTAAACAATCATCCAGTAGAAGGGAAATAACACTATGTACCGAGTCCAAAGCTGACCCAGAGGGATTTCAATATGGGATGGATTATGTTCTTAACAATCATCCAGTAGAAGGGAAATAGCACTATGTACCGAGTCCAAAGCTGACCCAGAGGGATTCCAATATGGGATGGATTATGTTCTAAACAATCATCCAGTAGAAAGGAAATAGCACTATGGACCGAGTCCAAAACTGACCCAGAGGGATTCCAATATGGGATGGATTATGTTCTAAACAATCATCCAGTAGAAGGGAAATAGCACTATGTACCGAGTCCAAAGCTGACCCAGAGGGATTTCAATATGGGATGGATTATGTTCTTAACAATCATCCAGTAGAAGGGAAATAGCACTATGTACCGAGTCCAAAGCTGACCCAGAGGGATTCCAATATGGGATGGATTATGTTCTAAACAATCATCCAGTAGAAAGGAAATAGCACTATGGACCGAGTCCAAAACTGACCCAGAGGGATTCCAATATGGGATGGATTATGTTCTAAACAATCATCCAGTAGAAGGGAAATAGCACTAAGGACCGAGTCCAAAGCTGACCCGGAGGGATTCCACTATGGGATGGATTATGTTCTAAACAATCATCCAGTAGAAGGGAAATAGCACTATGTACCGAGTCCAAAGCTGACCCGGAGGGATTACAATATGGGATGGATTATGTTCTAAACAATCATCCAGTAGAAGGGAAATAGCACTATAGACCGAGTCCAAAGCTGACCCAGATGGATTCCAATATGGATGGATTATGTTCTAAACAATCATCCAGTAGAAGGTAAATAGCCTTATGGACCGAGTCCAAGGCTGACCCGGAGGGATTCCAATATGGGATGGATTATGTTCTAAACAATCATCCAGTAGAAGGGAAATAGCATTATGGACCTAGTCCAAAGCTTGCCCAGAGGGATTCCAATAAATGTTGATTATAAGAGGCTTTGTCTGTAACATGACCATGGATAGTTCAATGGGCAAAATGCCCTCATGGGAGATGTCAATACAGCGTGATTTGGCTGCTAAACTGAGGACCTCCACTGGGGTGACCCTTGTGGCCCCTGATGGCTGCTAAACTGAGGACCTCCACTGGGACGACCCTTGTGCCCCCCTGATGGCTGCTAAACTGAGGACCTCCACTGGGACGACCGACCCTTGTGGCCCCCTGATGGCTGCTAAACTGAGGATCTCCACTGGGAGGACCCTAGTGGCCCCCTGATGTCTGCTAAACTGAGGACCTCCACTGGGACGACCCTTGGGCCCCCTGATGGCCCCCAGATGGTCCCCTGAAGGCCAGTTTGGTGAATGTAAGAAAACCCTTGAGGTCAAAATGAGACTCAATCATTGTCTCCTGCAACAGAACAACATGTTTGGTCCCCACAAATGTTGAATTCTTTTATAATCGTGCCAAATTAATCTGTCCACAGATGTTCCAAGCCATTAAGTGTAAAAGAAAATTGTTAGGGTAACTTTGTCAACTGTTGCTTGGTTGCAAACATTCTTAGGGTGGCCTCAAGCCGGGGCCAGTCTTGTACTGATGAGTCATTCACCATGGTTGGTTGTTTAGATGTCTTTTTGGATTGTGAGGCCAATGCCCCCCATTGCCTCCATAGGTCAATAGCGAAGCTAGCAGAAAGATGGTGGCCTCATCCTGATTTTTAAGTTCCATCAAGTCTATCCCAAAAACACTTAGTGTAGTTCTTTCTTCCCATACATTCAAGATATCAAATGAGAATGGAAGTACCAGATGTAAAGACTGAAGCGGTATCTCTACTCCTGCCCTCTATATGGCAGAGTAGAAGCACAGAGCACACCAGCCAAGGTTCTCTATATGGTATCAACGGATGAGCAACCAAGGCTTAAGCTCTCAGGAGGTGATGCAGGCTGGTTCTTAAGTAGAGTGTAGTCCCCAAGCCCCTCACAAAGGAATGTCCATACACTATGCTATGTGCTAACACAGTTCTTTATATATAAATAAGGTTTAACGAGGTGCAATTGTCAGACAAATTCACCTCTAACCAATCTAATAGGCCCACACGCTCAGCCTGCTCACATTTACTCCCCACCCCGGCTTCAAACTTCAGAATTCTGGGGGCAGTAGCTTACCTGTAGTAGCTGCTAAACACTGGAGCACTTTACCTATCACTGTAAGGTCAGAAGCCTCCTTCTGGACCTTCCGCAAACATCTGAAAACATGGCTCTTCTCACAGGAGTCACTTAAATAACTCACTGCAGCTATCAACACCATTTCCAACATCTATAATCAACTCTGTTACTTAAGCTGTACGCTGTAATGCTTTCCCGATATGCATATATGTAATACTGTATCTACGTAACTCTCCTACCTCTTTTTATCACGCTCACTTGCGCAACCGTGTAACTTTGATGTTTCACTGTCAAGGACAGCACCCAGATGCCTATGGGTTGGGTGCGCTATAAACATTTAAAAATAAATAAATAAATGAGATATATACATCAATTAATAACACACTTTGTAATTTGGCATTTCTAATATGGCAAATATATACAAAGGGCCTCATTCCGAGGTTGGAGGCAGCCCTGGCGCTATTTGCGCCATGACTGCCTCCAATGCCGAGTCCGGCACCGGTCTGGTTCAGTGGGGACTTACTAGTGCATTCCGACCCTGGAGGGACCGGTGAGTCCCCTTTGAACCAACCATTCCCCATTCCCATTTCAGCCCCCATAGGGCTCAATGGGAATGGGGAAGTAGCTAATAACGGTACTGTAATTTGCGCCCTGGTCCCTTAGCGGGACCCGTAAAGGACGTGTGGTCAAACCACACATTCTTTGAGGCTCCCGCTAATGGACCTCGGAATTGGGCGGTAAGGGGTAACCGGCACCAGTCTCCTTACAGGTGCTCGGTATCCCTTACCGCCCAACTTGTAATGACCCCCAATGTCTATGCTGTACCACACTTAGCTATTGACTGCTTTAAAATGAATCAACTGCTAACAGTTATAATGGAATACAAATTAACAGTAATATGGATCAGCATAGGACATAGGAAGGAAGACAGTTAGTTTAAACAATGGCAGAATACTTTGTCCAACTACCAAGACACAGTTCTGTGTCAGGCAACCTGTAATAAAGAGTATTAACACGCCCAGTCCATTAATGTTTAAATGGTCGTGTTTCCTGGTCAAAATTTTCGACTACCCCAATGTATCTGAGTTAGAAGGGATTCTTTGATGGTTTGTCAACAGATCCCTCGTGAGTGGATTCCCTTTAAAGCAGGAGCCAGGGGGTGTCGAGATTCCTTCAAAGAAATGTGAACACTGTCGTTGAGACAGCAGCTTTGACCTTTTCGGTGCTGGTCGACCATCAATTGTGGATGTCCTGCGAAGACGAGGCATGCTGTGCACTTTGATGTAAAGAGTTTGGTGCTGCAAAGAAGACTTGGTGAAGAAAGTAGGCCTGGCAGTGGCTGTCGGCATCGACGATCGGGACTCGATCACAGCCGGATTTCGGATCTTCTCTTGTCAGAGTCTTTGTGGACTTCATGTGCGGGAAACCCACCGGCGGAATTTCCTCGGTCGTTGACAACCTCGACTTTATCTGGGGAGACAAAGCGGTCAACAGTGATGGCAAGGGAGCTCTGCATTTAATGTTCTTAGGCAGGGTGGAGCGTTGCGGCTCCGGTCAACGAGAAGCACGGTGTCAAGCTGTCCCTGCTTCTGGGTAACACGATTCAATGGGATTCCAGTTGTCACAGAAATCCTCCATACCCTGGTCGACGATGATGGCCCTGATGTCCTGGTGCTTTACTTCAAGATTTTTTGGCGGACCCGGTCTCCGGTCGACAGCCTTTTGGGACTGGCTTCCAGGGTGCCTCGATGAAGATCAGCTTTTGCACAATGTTCCCTAGTAGCTCGGAGAGAGGTCTCCTAGCCAAGTCCTCACTTGGATGAGTCCTTGACAGACTCCACAGCTTTTAGATCTCGTCGACGGAAAGCAGCAGCAAACCTTCTTCTTCCACCTGGCCTTCAAGGATAAGCAGCTTCAAGTTTCAACTTCAGCTTCTGAACAAATTGGGAAGTGAGAGGTATCCAGATATACACATCTGTCCCTCATTCACAAGCTCAGTCAGCCAATCAGACAGAAGGGCATTCATGAAGGCAGGCAGCCAATCAGGCTCACAGTGCATTCAGGCCATTAACTTTCACCCAGACACCCATAACAAGGAATGTGGATTGGGGCAAGCACCCAGCCTTTTAGCACACCACACTGCAGTCATGTCAGTTTCGAGCAGGGCTGTCTCAGTCATTGTGTCATCCACACAGAAACCAGACACCCATAAAACGGAATGCATATTGGTCACACACTCTATTCACACAGGTCCCACCCCAAGGGTCTCCCCACAACATACAGTCAATGGGAAGGCTCCAGCCAGACTGGCCTGACTTCCCCACAATATCATATGTAGTTCTTCCACCCAACTGCCAGTCAGGGGTAGGGACAGAGTCAGGGCTTCCTAGGTTTTTGGGAAAACAAGGTAACAGGCAATAGAAAGCAAGAGGCCATAGGGGCCATCTTGTTTCCTATCAGGAATCAACTGATTCCAATGCCAGGGCCTGGGTATCCCAAAATGGAGGTTACTCAGAGCACCTATCAAACTCAGCATGAAGCTGCCACCAGCCCATACCCTGCTCTGTGGGTCACACACAGGTGCCCAAAAACATATACTAGGGATACAGGGTTGTACCCCCACCCATGGGTGCCAGAAGTGTAGCCGAAGAGTCTCTATTCACCACAACCAAAAAGAGGACGAGCTGCACTGCCAGGAGTCCCAGATGGACTCCTGTGCAGAATACAACACAGAGCACACATGATGAGGGAGTACAGAACAGACAAGGGCATGGAGGTCCTGTCCCTCCAATGCATTTCCATCAGCATCCCCCTAACCCCCCCTGGACTGAGGTTAGGGTGGTCTAATCTCCCACGGGATTGACACCCTCATCCAGACGGTCTACATACCTCCTGGAAAGGCTCTTCCCTGGTCTATGCTCAATAGTGAAGTCTAGCCCTTGCAGGCTAATGGACCACCTGAGCTGTTAGAGTGTTCACCCTTCATATGCTTAAGCCACTGTAAGGGCTTATGGTCTGTTTGGACCTTGAAGGTAGACCCTATAAGGTAGGGCCTAAACACCTAAGGCTCCAAACTATACTGAAACATTCCTTTTCAACAGTAGCCCACCTAAGTTCTCTACCTTTGAGTTGTCTACTGATGAATATGAAAGAATGTTCCCAACCTTTGTCATCTAACTGGGACATGACAGCTCCAATTCCAGTGTCACAGGCATCAGTTTGAATGATAAAGGGCTTGCTGTAGTCAGGCGCACACAACACAGGTGCCCTACACAGACTTTCTTTCAAGCCAACAAAGGCTCTCTGGCAGTCTGCTGTCCAGTTAACCTTCCTCTGTTGCTTGGGTGATGCTAGAGCTGTCAGAGGGGCCGCTATGGTTCCATAGTCCACCATAACATTCCGGTAATACCCAGTGAGGCCCAAAAAAGCTCTCACCTGGGTTTGAGTAGTGGGAGTCTCCCAGTCATGTACATCCTCTACCTTACTGATGAGAGGCTGGATTCAACCCCCTCCTACCTCATGACCAAGATATGTGACTTTCCCCTGAGCTATCTGGCACTTGGAGGCCTTCATAGTGAGGTTAGCCCTTTTCAAGGCCTGCAACACCCGATCCAAATGAGGCAAATATACACACCAGGTGGAACTGTAGAAAGCAATGTTGCCTAGTTAGGCCACACAAAATGCCACCAGCCCACTGAGTGCATGGTTGACCAATCTCTGGAAGGTGGCAGGGGCATTCTTCAGCACAAAAGGCATGGCCCTAAACTGGTAAAGTCCCTCAGGTGTTGAGAATGCAGTTTTTTTCCCCAGCCTTGCCCGTCAGAGCTATTTGCTAATAGTCTGAGGTAAGGTAAAAGGTGCTTACCAATTTGGCAACACCTGTGGTGTCCATGAGCTCATTAGACTTGGGAAATGGGTGCGCAACTGTTTTTGTGATGGCATTAACTCCTCGGTAGTCCACACTGAACCTCCAATCCTCTGAACTGGCCTGGGAAATTGCCTTGGGGACAAGGACCATGGGCCTGGACCAGGGGCTCGTTGAGGGCTCAATTACATCCAGATGCAACATCTTGGCGACCTCAGCCTGGATGTGGTTCTTAACTGTATCTGACATAAGGTAGCACCTGCTTTTGAAAGGCACACTGTCACCAGTGTCAATTTCGTGCCTGCACCACGGGGTGAAGCCTGGTGTCAGTCAGAAAAGAGGGGCATACTGCTGGAACAAAGCCCTGCAGGCCCTCTGCTGCTCTGTCGTCAGATCTGGAGAGAGATGCAATACCTCCACTGGCCATCCTGAGGGTTGCTATGCAGCGAATCAGGAAGGGGCTCCCTCTCATCCTCTTCTTGCTCTGAAGATAGCAAGAGACATGAGACTTCTGCACGCCTATGGAAAGGCTTGAGCCTGTCACCATGGAATACCTGAGGGGCTACCCCAGGGACTCCCATATCAACCAGATAATGAACTTCGCCCATCTTGGAGATTATCCTGAAGGTTCCAGTACATTTATCTACCAAGGCTTGAGGCATGGTGGGCTCCATCACAAGGATCTCTGTTAGGGAGAATTCTCAAGAATGTGCTAATTCCCATTAGCTTTTGAGACCCCCAGCAACTTTGCTGGATTTCTAGGATTTAAACTTTTTCCTGGAAAGAGTTGAGCCTTTCATGCATTTTGATGTGTATTTTACTTTTGTGTCTTTTGGATATGGAGTTTTTAGACGAACTCCATTGGCATCATCTTTTTCATGTGTGTCACACAACACCTTCAGTGCAGTGGCAAAGGGGTGTCTTTCAGACTCCCCAAGGTTTAAATGCCTTCTCTGGGACTGACTACTGTCTCCCAGAGCAGGTAAAGTTAAATTGACTTTACTAGTCTTTTTAAATTCATAGACCCAGCACACAGTATCTTCCTATAGAGTGCTGGAGGGGTTGCTTTGTGTTTGGGAGAATTGTCCAGAATGGCTAAATTCCCTTACCTACTGAGTCCCTCAGCAGCTTTGCTGGATTTCTAGGATTTATTTGTTTCACCTGGTAAGAGCGTGAGCCCTTTTTCCCACTCTTACCTGTGTTTTGCTGTGTGTGTTTTACAGTTTTGTGTGTTCATAGACTGTGGAGCCTCACCTACTCCACAGGCATCATCTTTTTATTGTGTGTTACACAGCACCTTCAGTTCAGTGACACAGGGTTGTCTTTTTTCGACTTCCCAACTCAGATTCCATTTTCGGGAACTGACTACTGTCTCCCAGAACATGTAAAGCTACTATTAACTTTATTTTGTCTCTTTAAACCACTAACCCAGTACACCCCATCTTACTTGGAGTATTGGAAATGGTTAATACTTATCCCTTTTTGTCTTTTTCTCTTGGAGCATTGTTTCACCCCCTTTTCATCAAGACTTGGCTGGTGGCAGTGGTAACTACCCTATTTTTCATACCGCGGTTATCTTAAATAACCACGGTATTGTTTTAGGCTATCTTGGTAGCCACAACCTTAATCCCGCTAGACCATATACGTTTTTATACGGTTACGGCTGGGTTTAGTCACCATTTCTTTTTGAAAATGTCTTTCTCGTGTTTTACTCTGCGCGCCAAACAAAGTTCGGTCCCTTTGTTCACCGTCCTTTCGCGGGCTTCTACACAGAAGCCCTCCTTAAGGCACCTGAAAGTCTGGGTAGGCAGGATGTGAGGGAGGGGTTTTAGGACCCCTACCATAGGGTACCCAAGTTGCACTCCTGTTTGATTGGCTAGGTGACTGTCCTGCCAGGACAGCCACCCTGCTGTGTGATTGACAGCCAGGCTGTATGAATGGGGGAAAACTGCATAAAAAGCAGGTCTCTGGGACTGGAATAGCAGAGTCGCCACTGGAACGAAAGAACCTATGAGGAACTGACGAAAGAGGACCCCTAGAACAACTGAACCGCCCGGTGATGCCATGCTGCAGGTCCGAATCTTCACAATCCGACGACAGAGAAGATACTCCAGGAAACTTCTTCCCTTGAGCTGGTGGGACCAACCAGTTCACCCAAACCGCAAGCCAGGACCCCTCCTGTGGTCGAATTCACTGTAGAGAGGCTACAGTGGGCCGGATAGCCAAGCAGGTCGGACCCTGCTTGGGTTTTAAGGAGCGCACCTTTTATTTGTTGTTTTGCTCTGCTGCTGGTTTCTTCCCTGGGTAGTGCAGGACGCTCCAGTCTTCCTACTTCATGTCAGTCCGACAGTCGCTTCAGGAACTGTGCGCCTGCAGGAACTACCAGGAACGTCCACCTCAGCTACATCTTCTTATCCATTTAAAGGTACTGTGCAAATCCGGTTGTTCGTTTCGTCCAGCCGCGGTGAAGGTGTGTGATACCTTTCACCAATCCAAGGGCCAGTCCTTCTTTTCTCTTTAAACTAACTTTTCTGCTGACCAACTTCGTCCGGAACTCTTGGCAAAGACTTAACACTGAACTCCCCTGAACCGTGTGACCTTGAGCAAAAAGACTTTTGTCCTATTGACTTTGGCCTTATGCCTTTTTGATTTGATTCTATTGGTGTGGTTCCTCTTTCTAGATTGCCCTGCTAACTTCCTGTTGGTGCTGCTCCATTTCTGCCTAACTTTGTTTTTCCCTTCCTTTCTAAATTGGTGGAGTGCCATTTTGCTCTTACTTCATTTTGAGTTTAAGCTTGTCCAGAATCTATTGGGAGTGGTGTGGTGTATTAACGTGATTTTTCAACTGTTTTTTACTTAGTGGAATGTTTTGCAACTGATGTGAAAATAAATGTATATTATTTTACTCAGAAACCTTGAGTCAGTGTTTGTTTGAATCATAGTAATTGCTGTCCTTTGTGTAACTATTTGACACTGATCACTTTACTCTTGAGATAAGTCTGGCTGCTCAGCCACCACTACCACTTTACTGTGTAGTACAGGCTTGTACCAAAGGTGAACTTGTACTGTCACTTGTAGTCTTAATTGTGTGTGGTGTTCCCAAAGGGTACTGCATATAATTCTGCCTAACACTTAGCATCCCCCTGTGTCTAAACACTCATGTAACAGTCAAATGTTACCTTTTCCTCTTGAAATGACTGGTGGCAGTGGTTTTAGAACAAACTACCACCAGTAGCTAAAAATCGGGTCAGACATGTTTTCCAATATGACGCCCATGACCTCTCTGTAAAAACAGACTCGGGTCATCCTTTTTCACTGTTTCTTTTAGGAAAGGTCCTTCTTGTGTTTAATTCTGTGTGCCAAATCAGGTTTGGTCCCATTGTTTGATGCCCTTTGGCGGGCTTCAGTGCTGAAGCCCTCCTCTGGCGCCTTAGTGTCTGGGGTGGACAAGATGTGAGGGAGGTTCCCAAAACTCCCTGTGCTTAGTCTCCTAGGAGACCTGAATGCACTCTGGCGTGATTGGCTGGCTGACTGTCCGGCAAGGACAGCCACCCTGCTGGGTGAGTGACAGCTAGGCTGGGATGAATGAGAGATAACTGTTTAAAAGGTGAGTGTCCATGACTGGAAGGCAGAGTCAACCACTGGAACGAAAGAACCGAAGATGAGCTGAAGGAAGACAACTGCTTCAACTCCTGTACTGTTGGTTTGCCCGGTGAAGACCTGCTGCAGGTCCAAATTGCCTGAAACTCCATTGACAGAGAAGCTCCTTCAAGGATGGTTTCTTCCCTTGAGCTGATGGGAACAACCAAGCTTGTGACCTCTTCCCTGGGCAGTGCAGGAACCTCCCGATGTCCTCCTTCTTGTACCCACGACTGAAGCCCATGAACAGCGAGATCTGCAGGAACTGCCAGGAACAACTGCCTCAGCTACAGCTTTTCTTAATACCTAAGGTACTGTGCAAACGCAGTGTGGAAATAGTTTCTGCCGCGGTGAAGGTTTGTGAAACTTTCCCAACTTTGGGGCCTTTTTCGCTCCTAAAACGACAAATAACTCTTTTTCGGGCAAACTGCTTCCTTGAACATTGGCAAAGACTTAACCGTTTACTACCAGAACTGTGTTATCCTATCCAAGATTCTGAACCATTGACTTTGACTTTGGCCCAGGCCTATTGAATTGAATTGCTGGTTGTGGTGAACTGAAACTATTTGCCCTGAAAGTAATTGTGCTTTGAATTCTTTTAACCTTGTCTTTCTACCTCTTTTAAAAGTACCTGAAGTGCCATTTTTCTCCCACTCCAAGGGAGCTGAACTTGTTCAGAAACTTACTGGTTGTGTATTGTAGTGTATTAGTGTGTGATATTGAGCTACATTCTTACTAGTGGAATGTTTTCCAAATAACTATGTAAATAAATGGATATTCTTTTACCAAGAAACCTTGAAAAGTGTTTGTTTGAATCACTGTGATTGCTAGTCCTTTGTGTAACATCTTGACCTGCTCACATTACTCTTGAGATAAGTCTGGCCACTCTGCCCTGCTACCAGTTTACTGTGTAGTACAGGCTTGTACCAAAGGTGAGATTGTGCTTACACCTGTAGTCTTAATTGTGTGCATTGTTCCCAAAGGGCACTGCATGCGATTCTGCCTAGCACAGGGTGCCACAGCGGATTGCTTAACGTTTTCCTTTACATGTGGGTTAATGAGAGGTTGCGTACACATATTTTTCTTTTTGGGGGTGCCTGTGCGTTACGCAGCCTGTTTATTTTTCACCAGGTGTTACATTGAGCCTTGCTGGAGCACACGTTTACTGGTACGTTTTACATCACGTACCCTGCCCGCTCACTCAAATTACCCAGGACAATTGATCGCTGCACCTCACATTGCACTAATCCATCAGTGCCATGACTGGGAGGGCAACAAGTGGGAAGGGAGGCAAAGGTGGACGAAGTGGTGGAGGTGTCAGAGGTGGCTGAGGTGGACGAGGTGGCCAAGGTGGCCAAGTTGTCCAGGCCCGTGCAGGGTGAGCTCTGCCCCCCACCCAACAGGGTCTGGGCAAATGCAGCTGATGCTGACACCCCCAGCACCCGGAGTCCAGAAGCAGCATTGTCATCTTCTGTCCACACCAGTCAGGGTCAGGAAGCTGCAGGGGCAGCTGCAGAAACGGCCACCCAGGCTCAGGGTCAGCCAGCCAGGACTGTAGTAGTCCTCGCCCAGGTCCAGAGAGATCCAAGGGCAGATGTCATTATCCCTAAGCGCAAGAGACGTGCCATGCAAGAATCTAAGTGATTTTACTGAACCCAAAGATTCGACTTCCCCAAAGTCTGACTTTTTCTTTTTTTTTAAATTTCCCACAAATATATATGTGGGGGAACCCCCACAGCCCCTCCCACCTTACCCCTATACATTTCTTATATACTTTACACCACCACATATATATATATATATATGCAGAAAATTGGGGGTTGAACTTTTGGGACTCAAACGGTTGGGGCTAGGTAAAATTGTTCTAAACCCCATGCAAGGTACTGGCTCCTGCACCCAGGTATGGATACCTGAAGGCAAACTACTGTTGTACCATCAGTGGCTGATGCCATAGCCCAGTCCACCAGTACCCCAGCCCCTACTGGCCCAAGTGCTCTCAGCCACTCAGGGTCTGCACGACCTTGAAAGAAGCAAAAGCATGCAGTAGCAGAACAGGCTCAAACCCAAGCCATGGCACAGGAGACCCACACGTCGAGGAAGAGGAGCTTCTGTGATGAGGAACTGGACATCCTGATGGATTACATTTTGGAACACAAACATTACATGCTTTTGTGGGCAGGGAGCACACATACACATGCTCAGCGTATGGCCCACTGGCAGCGCGTCACAGATCGTATAAACGTATTAGGCTATGAGAGGCGTACAGATCATGAGGTGGTGAAGCCTTGGAATGACATCAGATGCAGAGCCAAAGATAAGATGGGTGCCGCCTATGCCTCAACTCTGGTGACTGGAGGTGGGCCACTGCAAGAGGACAATCAACACACTCCATATGAAGAGATCATTAGTGATGTGATTGATGTGGAGCAGATCCAAGGCATGGGAGACCTGCCAGTTTATGAGGGAATGTCCAGTAGGTGGTGATGCATGTACGTCCAGGACATGTGTATGTTGCTTGGATGGAGTGTTCTGATTGTCTGCCAGTTCTGCCTACATTAACATGACTACCATGGGTGAACCATGTCAAGGTGAACTGATCCGTCCTTGTTGTCATACTGACTGCATACGAACAATGTGCTGCGCAATGTGACAATCCTCATCACCACACCTGCTCACTCATTACATGTCACTCTCTGTCCAGCCAATCCTTGGCCCTCTTCCTGCTCCAACCAGTGAGGCGGATAGCCTGTGATGATCTTCCACCCCACACTCGTCTTCTCTCGTCACAACTCTGACGTCTCTGAGAGTTCACCCTGCCAGCTGCACCTCCTCACAGGTTTTCTTCCTTTTCTCTCCTTCCCCCAGCAGATCACTGCCTCCAGAGGACTGGCGATTTCTATGGTAGACTACTGCAACAACCTCTACCAAGATTTCTGTGCTTCTACGCTCTTCCCTCTGCAAGTCACCCAGAACTGGACTGTGGAATTAGTCATTTTGCTTGGTTCCAGGAATCTCCCTAGGACTGTGATGATGGCATTGACTCCCAGTGGCTACGACTATTCATTTCAAAACCCTGTGCATTGTCCACAAGGCCCTATGGTTCCTGGGGTTGCTATTCCTTCAACTCCATCTTCAATATTTGCTTACTTTCTCATGGTCTTTAATCATCCCTTTCCTATTCCCTCAGGGTCAGAAGTTTCTCATGGCAATTAGTTTGTGGTTAAAGTATATCCTCATCTGGAACCTCTCTCTCGTACAGCCACCCTGCCTCAATGGAACTGGAGGTGTACCTTCGCCGGGTCTTTAAGCACTTCTGATGCTTCCTCATGTGTTGTGCTTTCTCTCCTCCTCTCCCTGCTGGAGTCCAGGATGACTGAGAGAATTCACTTGTCACCTGTCAACACTGATCTGTGACACAGTCCTCTGAGCCACCATTTGTACACATGCACTGGCTCCAGGTCATCCCCCAGACTTGGGGGGTGTTACCGTATCCCTACAACCCACTAACAACACTTGACACCTGATGTCTGCACTTACCCTTCCACTGCCATCAGCCCATAATATTTGCAGAAATGGTTATGTAGTTATATTTCTATTTGACCCCGTTCCGATGTACTGCACTGTCCCCTCCCACTTCCAACCCAAGGTCTCCCCTTCACTGTTCCTATTTGCTTGTGTGATGTCAATGTGGCTTGTCCTCATAGGATGGTTGTGCTTGGGTTCACCCAATACCACCACCCTAGCATTGTTGCACCTTGTGACACTTGTGTGTTTTGAATTGGTGATTTCCATGTAATGCCATATCACAACCATTGTACATGGCTCTGGGACAGTAGTCATCAAGTTCCATCTCATGCTGTTTGACAGTTCAGGCATGGCTATGCTATGTGGCATCTGTGATGTTGGTGACTCAACTATACAAGTCAGGTGCTTGTGTGTGAAGCAGGTGCTATGCACCATGCACTACATGTGTTGTTGAGCACTTTAACACACATCCATGGCTGCTTTCATGATACGATTCCCTTCCATTGACACTGCATACATTCGTGAGTTTTTGCATTGACTGACCAGGCAGGTAAATGGGTTGCATGACAACATTGTGATACCTATGTGTTTGGGCTATGCTATTTACAAGTGTCTTCATGTATTTTTCTGTCCATGTACAGGTGATGAGGCACTCAATGTGGAGGAGGTGGAGGAGGTACAGGATACTGAGCCACAACCAGGCACCAGTGGAGGACATGGTGTGGTAGCCCATGAAGAACCACTGGTGCTACAGGCCATCCTGGGCATGACACACTCTGGGTCCGCCTCTGAGCAAGCCGATGGCTCGGATTCTGAATCGGACATGGGTTCCTTGCTGCAGTCACAGGTGAGTGCATCAACTGTGGGTGCTGGCCTATCCCAGACATCTGTAGGGGGGAAGACCCCTCACAGGGCCAGTAGGTGTTACGACATTGGTCTGTGGTGGTTACGGGTGCAGGGCCATGCTCCACAGTATTGGCTCCTGATCCTGGGACAGCTGATCAAGGGAAGGATACAGTCCTGCAGCCACAGACAGCGGCAGCACATCAAGGGCCATGTGGGTGTTGAGGTGAACCCTGCCCCTCCGCCCTCCTGGGTGGCCCCCTCCCCCTGGTCCACCATGGGCATTTTTGATTTTTGTTTAATTCTTTTGTCTATTGTGCATTTATGTGACAATGTGTTGCTTTGTGTGCATCCGAGGCCATCCACTATAGGTTCCAGCTTGGCCCATACAGGCTTGTCTCGTGTTGGTACACTCCTTGTTTGTGCCTTAGGCTTCAAACACATACACCACTCCTGCTTCCCCTTTCCATGGGCTTGCAAGGAGTGCAGCGTGTAAAAGTAACTTACACAGGGGCATTGTGCTTCCTTTATATCTGTGGGCAGTCTCAAGTCCAACCTGTGTACACACCCCTAGTATGATTCATGATTGTTTTTCCAGTGCATGGTTAGCATCCCTTTTTGTTTGGACATTGGGAACCATCATATTTTCATGTTACATCTTCATGTATTAGCTTGCCTGTCTACAAACAATACAGGGATATGAGTATTTCATAAAGTAACACCTCAAAATGGGGTATATTAACCTTCCCGTTATCTACAATTATAGTATCACACAAAACAAAGGGCAGGTAAGGCTTTCGTTATGCCAATCATTATTCTTCAAACTATTATTGAGTTCCCTAACAATCACACTGGCTGGAAGAACACTCTGTCCCTTGGTGGTGTTGTTTTGCCCTAGGTAGCACTGTTGCAGCACCTATCTAAAAGGGATGGACAGAAGGGAAACTGACCCTAATGCTACAATGAGTTAGTTATAGGTAAAAACAAATATTTGGCCATACAAATTATGATGAAAAATGGTTGGGATGATTATTCCCATGCCGTATTCATCGGCTGGTCAAGCAGTTCACATGGGACTGTGTTTCTAGAGAACAATTTATTGCCCTCCATGAACTGTGCTTGGTCAATCTGATGATATATTTTATAAAAACAGGAGGGAGAGAGAACGGCTAATGTATGTTGTCTCTCTGCTTAGATGTTCTATTGATCAAATTTGTACTTGGCACTTATTCCAATAGATCACGTTTGTCACTCTTACATGTTCTCAAACTCATTTCATAGAGATACGATAGATGCAACTCAGACTAAATATCCTAAATAATAGGTAATAGTCTGTATATTCGATGATTTATCTCTGTGTCTCCTTTAGTCCAGAGGCATCTGAAAAGTCTGGTCTCAGGCTAAATATCCTAAATAATAGGTAATAGTCTGTATATTCAATGATTTCATGATTATTATTTTTTAAATGTAATTAACTCATTGAAGCATTAGGGTCAGTTCTCCTTAGATCTATGTGATCACTGAGACCACACATAATTGCGACGGCCGAAAATGCAGACTTTTTTTTTATTAAATCCTCTTTGGACCACATAGATATGCGGGGGAGACCCCCCCGCAACCTCACATATTACTATAATAACCTATACGCCCCACATATATATGTGGTGTAAGGGGGGGTATACATTTTTTTTTTAAAAAGTTGGCATTTTCGGCCTTCCCAATTCTCAGGTCGACATTTTTGTACGATTCCTTTCCCTTCCATCTATCCCTTTTAGATAGGCGTTGCAACAGCGCTACCTAGGATAAAACAACACCACCAAGGGAAAGAGTGTTCTTCCAGCCAGGGCGATTGTTAGGGATCTCAATAATAGTTTGCAGAAGAATGATTGGCATAACGAAAGCCTTAGCTGTCCTTTGTTTTGTGTGATACCTTAGCTTGCCTGTCTCCATTATTGTTAGCCTTCATGCTGTGTGCACATCCCTGC
Organism: Ambystoma mexicanum; assembly: GCA_002915635.3. Lineage (NCBI taxonomy): Eukaryota > Metazoa > Chordata > Amphibia > Caudata > Ambystomatidae > Ambystoma > Ambystoma mexicanum. The sequence goes on along the minus strand of CM010932.2, from coordinate 1,526,555,743 downwards.
CCCCTAGTTAGCAGAGCCACACTGAAGAGTGGAAAATTGAGGCACTTGTGGTATTCTGATTGGTCACTGTCAGACAGATTCACTGTCGGGTCCTATGTTTCTGGTATGTTATACTGGCCAATTGATGTTCCTGGGTACATTATTAATTTTGATGTGTGAGAGTGAGTTATTTCTGAACTAGTTACGTTTATCGTTGAGCGCTTTGTGACAGTAGTGCTATGTGTTGGCCATCTATTTTTCACTTTTGGTGTGGCAGCCAGGTGACATGAAGTTTAGGAGGGTGTATGTGACATACCACCATTTTGATGTGTACTTTGGCATGGGGTTAGTGTCATACTGAATCTTCCATGTGTGCCTTTTGTACACACCAGATTGAGTTTGTTTAAGTTGTAAGGAATGCACACAATGCAGCACTTCCAAGGACACATTCTCAGGGCGGAAAGGTTGAGACAGATGATTGTCCCTTTGTCATCATCGATTGTCACCTGGAATGTGTCAGGCCTGTGTGCACTCTGCAAGGGGTGGATTTTAGGTAATAAATCGTTCCACAAGCTGGGTACAGGCTGCCTCGCCACGTGCCCTTTCCCCTCCCATGTGCAGCCACCGTGCATGTAGTTGGGGATGTGGGGGCACCACCATGTCCACTAGTACACCATGCCGTATTGCAACGTTGTGCAGAACACATGCTGCCACAACGATCCTGCACACTACTGGTGGTGCCTATAGTAGCTCTCCACCAGAGTGGTCAAGGGAGCGGAAGCATGACTTTGGCACTCTGAATGTGCACTCCACTATGCCCCTAGTTGCAATATGGGCTGCGTTGTATCTTACCTCGGGTGGTGTGGTGCGGTTCCATATTCGCATCATCATTTAGGTGCTCAGTGGGTAGGCACTGTCCCCTGTGGGGGTGAGATGGTCTGTCAGTGTTGGGGTTTTGTCTGCGTGAGACATGCATGCATTTGCAGGGCCATTTGTACTCACCAATAAGAAAGAGATATGTTTTTTTATATATTTGTTTAGAACAGACAATCAACTCGGCAATATTTTTGCCCTGAATAAGGACGCATTGCGGCTTGAGGTGGGGGCAATATTAGAAGTATAAATGAGCTGCGAACGTACGCAGTAAGGCCTACCAACGCGAAGCGGAAGTCCCGTGGGCATTAGGTATGTGAGCGTGCCCGGAGCTGGTAAACAAAACTTTATTTACATCTAAAAAATTCTTTTAAATATCAGACTAATCAGCACGCAGGAGGTATGATACACTCGGTATATAAGGTGGAAGATGGTGACCTATTAGCCACGTAGAGGTGGTTCCAACAACTAATGGTACTAATACAGTAAGCAACTTTGAGTTGCAGTCCAAGTACGAAGAATAAACCTAGGGTTTTTTTGAATGGTAATGTTGGTTAAAAGACATTATGAATAGCTAGTACAACATGCTGGAGAAATGACTGCAAGTAGTTTTCCATGAAGACCATTGACTACAAGACAGTGCTTTTTTGCTTGTGTCTCTCTAGGATTTGAGTGGTCCGACATACAAGTAGTGACCCTCCCCTATGGTACCGTGACTAATCGATACTTTTTGAACGACACGGTAAGCCTTAGTTAGATAAACTGAGATATCTACTAAGAAATACAACAGCTACTGAAATACTAATGACTGTTGTTTCTTGTCATTTCTCCCCTACTTTCTTTCCCCCAGGTCAAGAATTGTGTTTAAATTATATTCTGATTTTGGAAATTTCTTTAAGTGTCACGGATGGTGAAATGTTGAAAAGTAATATAATAACCTTATAGACATTAAGAGAGTAAAGGGTACAGATGGTCCCCCTGATGAAGTTCTTGAGCACTATATAGAACTGAATTGTTGGACGAAACATGTTGGGCAATTGAGTAGCATTGTGAGTTTATGACAATACGCAAACAACATTAAAAATTCAGTTGTGGTGGAACCCTTGAGTAGCATTAGGAAGGGTATCAATATACAGAGCTGTAAACATAAGGTATCCAGCATTTAAAAGGGAACCTATGGGCTACTGACCATTGTGCTTTCTTTAGGAAAGGTATTGTTTTTGTGAAGCACTATACACCATCTAGTTCTGTATAGGCAGGAGGTACATAATTGAAACGCACCAGGTTTTGTACCGCATTGTATGATTTTGTAATTGTATTTTAGATTTGTATAAGATTTTAGAACATTTTTTTTCAATTTTACATGTTTTATACATTGTGTGAAGTAAATGTAATAAAATTATTCATCACTGCAGTCGGGTTTAATTTTGTCAAAGTTTTTTTGACACTTAGTACCTATTTGTTCAAAGTACTAAAAGATAGAGACCTGGGGAGGACTAAGAAAGGTGACAAGAAGACGTGATCGACTTTTTGTTAAAGGATTGTCCAGCATTTTTTGTTTAAAGAGTCAGGTCCACACGTCGTTAAATGGCTCAACGTCTCTATTTGGTTGATATATGTACTCACCAATGATCCATGTGTTGCCATGCCTCCCAGCTTCCAGGGCCCGGTGTAGGGGTGACATTCTGAATATAAGACTATCATGGGTGGACCCTGGATAGGTGGCATATACAGAGGTAATAATGACCTTGGCATCACATACAACCTGCACGTTGATGGAATGCCAGTGCTTGCGATTGCGATAGATATGCTCTGTGGCCCTAGGTGGACGTAGAGCCACATGGGTGCAATCAATCATACGAGGCACTTTAGGGAAGTGTGCCACCCCATAAAAATCCTGGACCACGGCCTGCCTTTCTGCAGGTATTCTGGGCAGGTATATGTGCCTGCAGACTGAGGGGCGTGCAGTCATGATTGCCAACACCTGGTGTAGGCAGCGTGACTGTGTGGCCTGTGAAATGCCCCCAACTATGGCAGTTGTCTGCTGATATGACCAAGTGGCCAAGAAATGCAGGCCATTAAGCACCTTTTCCAAGGGGCTCAGTGCTAGGGAGCACAGGTTGGGTGATGTGAGGTCATCTTCCCACTCCGTGACCAGGTCTAATATGATGTGAGGTGGAAACCTATACCTGGCATAGACCTGGTCATCAGGCATCCCAAAAAGGCTGATCCTGCGTAAAAGAAAAATGGCACATTCATCGTAGCTGTATACAAGCGTTTGTTTTTGCTCTGTCTTTTTATGCATTGTTTTTGGTGTGCGGTGATGCTTACGCCAGCTTTCGCGTGGAGGACGTGTTTCTGGTTTAGTGCGTCTTTTTCCGCACGCCGGTAAGCCATGTTCGAATCCATGAATACGTGTTCTTAGCGCAAGTGTGTGCGTTGCAAGCATTTTACTGTGGTACTTCTCACGTAACGCCCACATTTACGCTTGTTGTTCCCTATTCCACGTGTTCCGCCCCCTTTTTAGGTGACTGCGCAAGATGGCACGCCCCTTTGCTGGCAGTCTCACGCAAGGCGTTCGTAGTGTCGCAGTGATGTGTTGGAGCTGCGCGGATTTCTCACAAGTCTCTGGTAAACCCTGTGTATTGTGTTCCATGAATCGACAAACGGGGGCTTGCACGTGATTTCGCATGTAATTCCCCTATTTTCGCCGCTAATAATTCCATGAATCTGGCCCTATGTCTTTTTATGTTCTGTTTATGTTAGTTTATATTAAGTATTCATGTGGGTTTAGTTTATATTATTTATTTTTATTTTCTATTTATGTTAGTTTATATTTAGTATTCGTGTGTGTGTTTAGTTTATATTATGTCTTTTTATGTTGCATTATGGCGACAACTTCTCCGACCCCATTTTAATACTTTTCGGTGTGCCACAGAGTGCTAGTCGTCACCCATGCTCTTTAACTTGTACATGTGTGTACTATGCGATATATTGGCGGAATCCGGAGTTGTGTTTACCAACTACGCAGATGGCACACATCTTATAATAGAGTTAGAAGGATCACATAGGGCAGACAGCGCTAAGATCAACTTAATATATAGTAAAATCAATGAGTGGATGCAATCCTAAAGGATGTGCTTAAACGACTCCAAAACGGAACTCATGTTGTTCGGCTCTAGCCGATTATTAGACAAAGTGGGAGGGGAGTACAAATATATCCAGATCAAGGAGGCCATCATAACAGTATCTGACCAGGTCAAGCCTCTGGTTATGATGATGAACTCTTCTGTCAACTCAGAGGCTCAGACCAATTTCCTGCAGAAAAATACAGCCTACTATCTGAGACTTATGTGGGCTATCAGGCCCTTTTTGAGTGAAAATAATATGGCTACCATAGCCAGAGCAGTGGTGTTGTCAAGGTTAGATTATGGCAATGCCCTTCTAATAGGTGCCCGTGCCAAAGACGTGCAAACATGTCAAGTCATTCAGAATGATGCTGTAAGACTAATTAAACATCTTTCGAGAAGAGATCATGTCAATAAGGCCAGGATGACGCTCCATTGGCTTGGAGTTGAAGAAAGGATCAAGTTTAAATCTCTCACCCTAGTGCACAAATGTATTTTCGGTAATGCACCCGACTACCTAAAAAAGAACTTAGTTATCCACACACCAAAGAGACTGCTGCGCTCAGCAGGAAAAAACCTCCTGATAATACAAAAACACAAACTTAAATCAGCCATGGGCAGGTCTTTTGTAGTTCAGGCAGCTCAGTTGTGGAACTCCATGCCCTTGAACTTGAGAATACAGGAGAATCACGTACAATTTCATAAACTCCTGAAGACCCACCTTTTCAAGTAATCCTTCTCTCATTTATAACTCAGCACCTTTAGCAGTCCAGTGAGTCTTCCTTGATAGTCTGTTTGTTTACGTTAACGCGCCCTGATGCCTGCAGGCTACCAGCGCTATAGAAGCATACATTACATTACATTACATTTATGTTAATTTCTATTAAGTATTCATGTGGGTTTAGTTTATAGTATGTCTGTTTATGTTAGTTTATAGTAAGTATTCATGTGGGTTTAGTTTATATCATGACTTTTTATGTTGCATTTATGTTAGTTCCTAGTAAGTATTCATGTGGGTTTAGTTTATAGTATATCTGTTATGTTTGACAAACTGAATCCTTCATTTTTCTGTTGCAAATCTAAAAACAGAATAAAATCCAGGCTTTGCTGATACTGCAGGCAAACGTTTTTTTAAAAAAATGTTTTTCAAATAAAGACTTGCATCAACCTATACATAGGTAAAACCATAAAAAATAAGTACTAAGAACATTACAAAAATAAGCATAACGTTTCAAATATCATTTGAAAATGGACTAACAACTAATTGTCTTGGCACATATGCAGTACAAAGAAACTGTCAAATAACAACAAATGTACTACAATACTAACTACAAATGAATGCTAATATGCATGAGTGCAAACAGCAAACATTGACTGTTTCCTGTTTCACAAGGTGGCACGCAGTACAAACTTGTCATGCCTCCAGGCAACACTGATGTGCCTGTGTGGAGCAACATTTAAATCTCTCGTAACGGGATAAATATATTTCCAGGCAGAGAAACAATAACTCAGAATATAAGATATTATGCATGGCAAGATAATAATAACTCAGAATAGCAAATATCATGCATGGCAAGATAATAATAACACAGGATATAAGATATTATTCATGGCAAGATAATAATAACACAGAATAGTAAATATCATGCATGGCAGGATAATAATAACACAGAAAATAAGATGTCATGCATAGCAGGATAATAATAACTCAGAATATAAGATATTACACATGGCAAGATAATAATAACACAGAATAGTAAATATCATGCATGGCAGGATAATAATAACACAGAATATAAGATGTCATGCATGGCAAGATAATAATAACTCAGAATAGCAAATATCATGCATGGCAGGATAATAATAACACAGGATATAAGATGTCTGCATGGCAAGATAATAATAACACAGAATAGTAAATATCATGCATGGCAGGATAATAATAACTCAGAATATAAGATATTATACATGGCAGGATAAAAATAACTCGGAATAGTAAATATCATGCATGGCAGGATAATAATAACACAGAATATAAGATATTATACATGGCAAGATAATAATAACACATAATAGTAAATACGTGCATGGCAGGATAATAATAACACAGAATATAAGATGTCATACATGGCAAGATAATAATAACTCAGAATAGCAAATATCATGCATGGCAGGATAATAATAACACAGGATATAAGATGTCATGCATGGCAAGATAATAATAACACAGAATAGTAAATACGTGCATGGCAGGATAATAATAACACAGAATATAAGATGTCATGCATGGCAAGATAATAATAACTCAGAATAGCAAATATCATGCATGGCAGGATAATAATAACACAGGATATAAGATGTCATGCATGGCAAGATAATAATAACACAGAATAGTAAATATCATGCATGGCAGGCTAATAATAACACAGGATATAAGATGTCATGCATGGCAGGATAATAATAATTCAGAATATAAGATGTCATGCATGGCAAGATAATAATAACTCAGAATAGTAAATATCATGCATGGCAGGATAATAATAACACAGAATATAAGATGTCATGCATGGCAAGATAATAATAACTCGCAAGAGAAAACAGGGTGAGACGACTAATGGAGAAAAAAACACAAGATTAAGGCCTTAAACGCTCAGGGTAGTTGTGTTAATGAGAAATGTGGACACTTCACAATAATCCCTGTAAGAGAGTTTTATTGTAAAAAGGTGGTCCCAGTGATAACCTATGGTGCTGAGGTTTTATTGTTTGCCCTTAAAGGCCAATTGGGTACGATTGAGGGAGCCTTTTGGAGAAGAGTCTAGGGATTGCTTGCTAGTTTTCCAGCCGCTGCCTTGGGGTATCAACTGGGTCTGGGGTCACTGGAAGCAATAATTAAAGGGAAAGACTTATATTTCCTATAAAGGATTTGCACAGCGGAAGACGGTTCGATTTGGAACCTGTTAAAGTACAGGTTGCTCTTGAATTCCCCGGATTTCTCATTGATTGGCTGCGTCAGTGCCTTGAATTTCTAGTTCCCATTGATTCCTCACTGGATAACCTAGTAACGCACCCTCGCAAAGTAAATAGCAGGTTGTGGGAGGCAGATTGGATTGCTACAGTTGCCCAGGTGAGGAAGTACCAGCTAATCACAAATGTGTTACTAGACTCCAGACCCTACAATATATTTAACCATACTATTTTAGGAGATGTTCGGGGCAATACTGGCATTACCAATGTTTGCGTTTTCGGCAAAACGTACTTCCCACAAATGAATTATTAGGTGCTCATGGAGGAATAGAACGAAGATTAAAATATTGTTGATTCTGCAAAAAGGAGAATATTATAGAAACTCTTTATCACTTACTGGTAAATTGATGTGTGACACCCAGTACTTGCATCTTTTGAAGGAATTAAGAACGGCCCATATAGGCTGGGTCTGGCAACGCATCATTACAGACAAAACCTTCAAATGGTCTCTAGCTGCCATTTGTTGTATGAAAGAAATGTTAGCACCCGGTAAAGTGTGCCTCTTGTAGAGAGCCCTATTAGATTTCCACTAACTTGTAGGTATTGTAAACTAAGATTGTCATTAAATGTGAATCTGGAAATTGTGTGTTTGACAGAAAGGGTGAGACTGTAATGTATGCTAATATGATATTTATTAGTAGATGAATTGTTGATAATTTGTGTATACATGTGAAAAGTTCATTGAGAACTAAAACACATACATAAATAATTAAAAAAGCATAACTCAGAATATAAAATATCATGCATGGCAGGATAATAACTCAGAATATAAAATAGCATGCATGGCAGGATAATAACTCAGAATATAAAATAGCATGCATGGCAGGATAATAACTCAGAATATAAAATAGCATGCATGGCAGGATAATAACTCAGAATATAAAATAGCATGCATGGCAGGATAATAGTAACTAAGAATATAAAATAGCATGCATGGCAGGATAATAGTAACTAAGAATATAAAATAGCATGCATGGCAGGATGATAACTCAGAATATAAAATAGCATGCATGGCAGGATAATAACTCAGAATATAAAATAGCATGCATGGCAGGATAATAGTAACTAAGAATATAAAATAGCATGCATGGCAGGATAATAACTCAGAATATAAAATAGCATGCATGGCAGGATAATAGTAACTAAGAATATAAAATAGCATGCATGGCAGGATGATAACTCAGAATATAAAATAGCATGCATGGCAGGATAATAACTCAGAATATAAAATAGCATGCATGGCAGGATAAAAGTAACTAAGAATATAAAATAGCATGCATGGCAGGATGATAACTCAGAATATAAAATAGCATGCATGGCAGGATAATAACTCAGAATATAAAATAGCATGCATGGCAGGATAATAGTAACTAAGAATATAAAATAGCATGCATGGCAGGATGATAACTCAGAATATAAAATAGCATGCATGGCAGGATAATAGTAACTAAGAATATAAAATAGCATGCATGCAGGATGATAACTCAGAATATAAAATAGCATGCATGGCAGGATAATAACTCAGAATATAAAATAGCATGCATGGCAGGATAATAGTAACTAAGAATATAAAATAGCATGCATGGCAGGATAATAACTCAGAATATAAAATAGCATGCATGGCAGGATAATAGTAACTAAGAATATAAAATAGCATGCATGGCAGGATGATAACTCAGAATATAAAATAGCATGCATGGCAGGATAATAACTCAGAATATAAAATAGCATGCATGGCAGGATAATAGTAACTAAGAATATAAAATAGCATGCATGGCAGGATAATAACTCAGAATATAAAATAGCATGCATGGCAGGATAATAGTAACTAAGAATATAAAATAGCATGCATGGCAGGATAATAACTCAGAATATAAAATAGCATGCATGGCAGGATAATAACTCAGAATATAAAATAGCATGCATGGCAGGATAATAACTCAGAATATAAAATAGCATGCATGGCAGGATAATAACTCAGAATATAAAATAGCATGCATGGGAGAATAATAACTCAGAATATAAAATAGCATGCATGGCAGGATAATAGTAACTAAGAATATGAAATATCATGCATGGAAGAATAATATTAAGCAATAATATAAGATATCACACATGGCAAGATAATACTAACAAGTTCAGAGTTGATGGGCGGAAATGGCAGGCTTTGAGCACATCCTCTGACAAACTGGCCCGCCACCTGCTCCAATACGGACTCTTCATCTGCTCAAAGAAGAGGGCCTATATACAAGCTCAAATCACTGGGCCATTAACAACATGGCTGAACTTTTTTAAATCTGCAAGGTTCTTGCCAATCCTACTGCAGTCTTCCTTTCTCCTCTGCCTTCCCTGGTCCTTTGCTGACCTCTCACTTCATTACCATCCTGTCCTCACTCTCCTCTATACCATACCCTTCTCCCTCGCCCGCTCTCAGGCCTACCTAGGGCCCCCTCCTCATTCCCTTCTACTCTTCTCTTTCTTTCCCATATCACCTGATGAGTTTTCTAGAGAAGTCCGCTCCGTGAAGGTCTCATCCAAACATGTGCTCTCCTGCTCCTCCAGAACTATGAAGGATAACATTGTCTCCCTTGATCCAGCCTTGGCTAATTCCTGTAATCACTCCTTTGCTACAGTATTCTTCCCTTTGCTCCTCAAGCACTCCATTGTGAATCCTCTCCTCAAAAAGCCTTCTGCTAAACCTTCCTGTCAAGCTAACTGTATAGGGGTGTCAACCCCGCCCCAACCGAGTTCAGATAACTTGATAGGCAGATCAATGGTTCTATTATTGCAGAAATCAAGATTATAACGAGGGATACAAAGTGAGAAATGTGTAAATAATTCAATAGTGGCAACCTGAAGGATTAAAACCAGTAGGCTATACATAGATATTATTTCAAAATTGATACCCAAAGCACAAAATTGTGTCTAGTGTTAAGGCCAGGTGTAGAAAACCCTGACTCATGCTGATAAGTAACGGAGACCGACACATGAAGTGGTCTTTGCCAACATCCTGCAGTAAATAATTGAGTCTGGGAGGTTAAATCTGGAACTTTGCAGGAAAAGCAGACAAGATTCATGATTAAGTCAGATAAAGGCAAGGGAAACTTGCATAGATGTATCTATGTTGATAATTAGAAAAGCACACTGTACTTTCTGTAGACCAATTTGAAAAGACCAGTTGCATAACTTGGCACCATATAATTGAGCTTATTTATTTTCCCACGGGATAAGGCATTAAATTAACTTGGTAGAACCTCAAAAAGTAGATACAGGATTGACAATGATGTGATGATGTTGGTTTTGGAAGGAGTTGAAGAATGTCATGAATGTGTCTAACTGGGTCTAAAATGAGCTTATTAGTTTTGTTCGTCAGAACTGTTGGTGCCAATAATTACTAATGTGGTCTTACTGCACAAAAGACTATAAAAGCAAGAGAGACGCATAATGTCTTTGAGAGTGCGTGTAAAGCGTGTCTTGAACCTACATCAAACAAAGACTGCTAAGAGACTCGTCCAGGTGCCTCATTGTTTTCTTTTGCCTGTGTCTCCGAGAAATGAACATTAGATGCCAGAAGCTTGATGGGAAGAAGACCCCCTGTTCATAACTACCACTCTATATCCATTGCCCCCTTCCTGGGCAAACCTTTGGAGAACTGGCCATATCCCAGTTTATCCACCACACTGAATATGTTGGTTGTCTCCACAACCACCAGTCTAGCTTCAGAGCTGTCAGAGGCACAGAACTGCATTCCTGAACACCCATGAAGACTTGCTCTCTGATCATGATTCTAACTGTACTTCCATTGTCATCCTTCTTGCCTTTAATATGGTCAATCATGCCACCCTTATAAATTGGCTCCATGATACCCTTGACATCACGGGCCTGGCTCTGGACCGGCTGACCTACTTCCTCTCTGACCGACCTTCCCAGGTCCAGCTGGGCCCTTTTCTCTTCTCCATCTCACTCTCCACTTGTGGTGTCCCTCAGGGCTCTATCCTCTCTCCTCGTCTTTTTGACATCTACCTTGCACCTCTAGCCCACTTCATCTCTGCCTTCTCTCCTAACTTCCAGTGTTAGGTGGATGACACACAACTCTCCTTCAAACTTCCCACCTCTGTCTCCTGCTCTTCCTCTCTCATTCCCGACTGTAAATTGGCTATTTATGCTTGGTACACTGCTAACAATCTTTGCCTTAATGCCAGTAAAACTGAGATTCTTCCAATTGGGACCTCAGCTCCCTTCTTCCCTCCTAAACTCTGGTCACCCTCCATGTGCTCCCTCCACCCTCCTGTGAGCCAAAAAACCTTGGTGTCATCTCTGGCTCCTCTCTCTCCTTTCTCCTCACATCACGGACCTTGCCACAGTCTGCACCTCCTCAGGGGCATACTCCCTTTCCTCACCTCCCCCAGAAACTCAATGTCTCCAGAGCTCTGGCCCTCTCCAGGGTGGACTACTGCAACAGCCCCTTCCTTAACCTGCCTACTTCCTCCATTCACCCCCTTCAACTAATCCAGAATAGGAGTGCAAGACATATCCTTGGCCTCAAGCCCAGGGAATGCATCTCTCCAGCCCTAAAATATCTCCAATGGCTCCCAGTGGATCCGAGGATCATGTTGAAGACCCTCTGCATCATCCGCAAGGCTTTCCTGCATCTGGAACCCTGCTAAATCTCTCTCCCTAAATGCCTCCGTGGTAGAGCCGTTAGTTCTAGCTCCGACTCTCCAGATGAGAAGCTTTTCCAAGCAGAGAGTGGGGAGTAGATTGCTCTCCACAGTTTACTACCTCTGGAATGGCCTCCCTGCCCCTCTCAGACTTGATCTGGATCTCCTTCCAAAAGCTTCTCAAGACCCTTCTTTTCTCTTCCTCCTTACCTCTCCTCCCTATCTACTAATGTCCCACTCTGCCTCTTGACTGGCTGCCTGGTTCCTTCAGTTTCTTACAGGGCACCAGGCACACCTTGACCAGTCTCCCCCTGCACTTGGTCTTCCCTGGCCCCCTGCCCTCAACCTGCACTTGCCCTTCTGGGCTCCCTCCCCCGGTGCTAGCCTGGCTGGGCCTACAACCCTTGAGCCATTCCTGCCCTCTCCTTGCAATTAGCATGTGGACCTTCCCTCCCCTGCACTCTCCTCTTTCCCCTGGCTCTGTCCACCTGGCTTCTACTGGCACTTACATAACCCATGGGCCCTCCCGCTCTGACCGGCACTTCCCTCTCCCTTCTCCCCCACACTTCTTGTTACTGTGAATGTCACAAGGCCTAGTAGGACCTTTGTGTTCCTCCCTGTCACCCCATCTCGTCTTGTTGCGGCTTGAACCACATTGTGTAGAGGTGCATTATAAATACTCAATAAAATAAATAAAATAAAATAGCTCAGACTATGAGATACCATGCATGACAGGATAATAATATCTCAGACTGTGAGATACCATGCATGACAGGATAATAATATCTCAGACTGTGAGATACCATGCATGACAGGATAATAATAGCTCAGACTGTGAGATACCATGCATGACAGGATAATAATAGCTCAGACTGTGAGATACCATGCATGACAGGATAATAATATCTCAGACTGTGAGATACCATGCATGACAGGATAATAATATCTCAGACTGTGAGATACCATGCATGACAGGATAATAATATCTCAGACTGTGAGATACCATGCATGACAGGATAATAATATCTCAGACTGTGAGATACCATGCATGACAGGATAATAATATCTCAGACTGTGAGATACCATGCATGACAGGATAATAATATCTCAGACTGTGAGATACCATGCATGACAGGATAATAATATCTCAGACTGTGAGATACATGCATGACAGGATAATAATATCTCAGACTGTGAGATACCATGCATGACAGGATAATAATATCTCAGACTGTGAGATACCATGCATGACAGGATAATAATATCTCAGACTGTGAGATACCATGCATGACAGGATAATAATATCTCAGACTGTGAGATACCATGCATGACAGGATAATAATATCTCAGACTGTGAGATACCATGCATGACAGGATAATAATATCTCAGACTGTGAGATACCATGCATGACAGGATAATAATAGCTCAGACTGTGAGATACCATGCATGACAGGATAATAATACTCAGACTGTGAGATACCATGCATGACAGGATAATAATATCTCAGACTGTGAGATACCATGCATGACAGGATAATAATATCTCAGACTGTGAGATACCATGCATGACAGGATAATCATATCTCAGACTGTGAGATACCATGCATGACAGGATAATCATATCTCAGACTGTGAGATACCATGCATGACAGGATAATCATATCTCAGACTGTGAGATACCATGCATGACAGGATAATCATATCTCAGACTGTGAGATACCATGCATGACAGGATAATAATATCTCAGACTGTGAGATACCATGCATGACAGGATAATAATATCTCAGACTGTGAGATACCATGCATGACAGGATAATAATATCTCAGACTGTGAGATACCATGCATGACAGGATAATAATATCTCAGACTGTGAGATACCATGCATGACAGGATAATAATATCTCAGACTGTGAGATACCATGCATGACAGGATAATCATATCTCAGACTGTGAGATACCATGCATGACAGGATAATCATATCTCAGACTGTGAGATACCATGCATGACAGGATAATCATATCTCAGACTGTGAGATACCATGCATGACAGGATAATCATATCTCAGACTATGAGATACCATGCATGACAGGATAATAATAGCTCAGACTATGAGATACCATGCATGACAGGATAATAATATCTCAGACTATGAGATACCATGCATGACAGGATAATAATATCTCAGACTATGAGATACCATGCATGACAGGATAATAATATCTCAGACTATTAGATACCATGCATGACAGGATAATAATATCTCAGACTATAGATACCATGCATGACAGGATAATAATATCTCAGACTATTAGATACCATGCATGACAGGATAATAATATCTCAGACTGTGAGATACCATGCATGACAGGATAATAATATCTCAGACTGTGAGATACCATGCATGACAGGATAATAATATCTCAGACTGTGAGATACCATGCATGACAGGATAATAATATCTCAGACTGTGAGATACCATGCATGACAGGATAATAATATCTCAGACTGTGAGATACCATGCATGACAGGATAATAATATCTCAGACTGTGAGATACCATGCATGACAGGATAATAATATCTCAGACTGTGAGATACCATGCATGACAGGATAATAATATCTCAGACTGTGAGATACCATGCATGACAGGATAATAATAGCTCAGACTGTGAGATACCATGCATGACAGGATAATAATATCTCAGACTGTGAGATACCATGCATGACAGGATAATAATATCTCAGACTATGAGATACCATGCATGACAGGATAATAATATCTCAGACTATGAGATACCATGCATGACAGGATAATAATATCTCAGACTATGAGATACCATGCATGACAGGATAATAATATCTCAGACTATGAGATACCATGCATGACAGGATAATAATATCTCAGACTATGAGATACCATGCATGACAGGATAATAATATCTCAGACTATGAGATACCATGCATGACAGGATAATAATATCTCAGACTATGAGATACCATGCATGACAGGATAATAATATCTCAGACTATGAGATACCATTGCATGACAGGATAATAATATCTCAGACTATGAGATACCATGCATGACAGGATAATAATATCTCAGACTATGAGATACCATGCATGACAGGATAATAATATCTCAGACTATGAGATACCATGCATGACAGGATAATAATATCTCAGACTGTGAGATACCATGCATGACAGGATAATAATATCTCAGACTGTGAGATACCATGCATGACAGGATAATAATATCTCAGACTGTGAGATACCATGCATGACAGGATAATAATATCTCAGACTGTGAGATACCATGCATGACAGGATAATAATATCTCAGACTGTGAGATACCATGCATGACAGGATAATAATAGCTCAGACTGTGAGATACCATGCATGACAGGATAATAATATCTCAGACTGTGAGATACATGCATGACAGGATAATAATATCTCAGACTGTGAGATACCATGCATGACAGGATAATAATATCTCAGACTGTGAGATACCATGCATGACAGGATAATAATATCTCAGACTGTGAGATACCATGCATGACAGGATAATAATATCTCAGACTGTGAGATACCATGCATGACAGGATAATAATATCTCAGACTGTGAGATACCATGCATGACAGGATAATAATATCTCAGACTGTGAGATACCATGCATGACAGGATAATAATATCTCAGACTGTGAGATACCATGCATGACAGGATAATAATATCTCAGACTGTGAGATACCATGCATGACAGGATAATAATATCTCAGACTGTGAGATACCATGCATGACAGGATAAAATATCTCAGACTGTGAGATACCATGCATGACAGGATAATAATATCTCAGACTATGAGATACCATGCATGACAGGATAATAATATCTCAGACTATGAGATACCATGCATGACAGGATAATAATATCTCAGACTATGAGATACCATGCATGACAGGATAATAATATCTCAGACTATGAGATACCATGCATGACAGGATAATAATATCTCAGACTATGAGATACCATGCATGACAGGATAATAATATCTCAGACTATGAGATACCATGCATGACAGGATAATAATACTCAGACTGTGAGATACCATGCATGACAGGATAATAATATCTCAGACTATGAGATACCATGCATGACAGGATAATAATATCTCAGACTATTAGATACCATGCATGACAGGATAATAATATCTCAGACTGTGAGATACCATGCATGACAGGATAATAATATCTCAGACTGTGAGATACCATGCATGACAGGATAATAATATCTCAGACTGTGAGATACCATGCATGACAGGATAATAATATCTCAGACTGTGAGATACCATGCATGACAGGATAATAATATCTCAGACTATGAGATACCATGCATGACAGGATAATAATATCTCAGACTGTGAGATACCATGCATGACAGGATAATAATATCTCAGACTGTGAGATACCATGCATGACAGGATAATAATATCTCAGACTGTGAGATACCATGCATGACAGGATAATAATATCTCAGACTGTGAGATACCATGCATGACAGGATAATAATATCTCAGACTGTGAGATACCATGCATGACAGGATAATAATATCTCAGACTGTGAGATACCATGCATGACAGGATAATAATATCTCAGACTATGAGATACCATGCATGACAGGATAATAATATCTCAGACTATGAGATACCATGCATGACAGGATAATAATATCTCAGACTATGAGATACCATGCATGACAGGATAATAATATCTCAGACTGTGAGATACCATGCATGACAGGATAATAATATCTCAGACTGTGAGATACCATGCATGACAGGATAATAATATCTCAGACTGTGAGATACCATGCATGACAGGATAATAATATCTCAGACTGTGAGATACCATGCATGACAGGATAATAATATCTCAGACTGTGAGATACCATGCATGACAGGATAATAATATCTCAGACTGTGAGATACCATGCATGACAGGATAATAATATCTCAGACTGTGAGATACCATGCATGACAGGATAATAATATCTCAGACTGTGAGATACCATGCATGACAGGATAATAATATCTCAGACTGTTGAGATACCATGCATGACAGGATAATAATATCTCAGACTGTGAGATACCATGCATGACAGGATAATAATATCTCAGACTGTGAGATACCATGCATGACAGGATAATAATATCTCAGACTGTGAGATACCATGCATGACAGGATAATAATATCTCAGACTGTGAGATACCATGCATGACAGGATAATAATATCTCAGACTGTGAGATACCATGCATGACAGGATAATAATATCTCAGACTATGAGATACCATGCATGACAGGATAATAATATCTCAGACTATTAGATACCATGCATGACAGGATAATAATATCTCAGACTATGAGATACCATGCATGACAGGATAATAATATCTCAGACTATGAGATACCATGCATGACAGGATAATAATATCTCAGACTATGAGATACCATGCATGACAGGATAATAATATCTCAGACTGTGAGATACCATGCATGACAGGATAATAATATCTCAGACTGTGAGATACCATGCATGACAGGATAATAATATCTCAGACTATGAGATACCATGCATGACAGGATAATAATATCTCAGACTGTGAGATACCATGCATGACAGGATAATAATATCTCAGACTATGAGATACCATGCATGACAGGATAATAATATCTCAGACTGTGAGATACCATGCATGACAGGATAATAATATCTCAGACTGTGAGATACCATGCATGACAGGATAATAATATCTCAGACTGTGAGATACCATGCATGACAGGATAATAATATCTCAGACTATGAGATACCATGCATGACAGGATAATAATATCTCAGACTATGAGATACCATGCATGACAGGATAATAATATCTCAGACTATGAGATACCATGCATGACAGGATAATAATATCTCAGACTATGAGATACCATGCATGACAGGATAATCATAGCTCAGACTATGAGATACCATGCATGACAGGATAATCATATCTCAGACTATGAGATACCATGCATGACAGGATAATAATAACTCAGAATAAACAATATCATGTATTGCAGTATCATTAATTATCGCAGAGTATAAGGTATGCATGGTGGGATATTAATAAATATGAATATAAGATGTCATGCATGGCGGGATAGTAATAAAGTCAGAATTTAAGATATCATGCATGGCGGCATAGTAAGAAATCAGAATATTAGATATAATGCATGGTGGGATAATAATACATCAGACAATAAGTTATCATGCCTGGCGGGATAGTAATAAATCAGAATTTAAGGTGTCATCCATGGTGGGATAGTAATAAATCTGCATATTAGATATCATGCATGGTGGGATAATAATACATCAGAATTTAAGATATCTTGCATGGCGGGATAATAATTAAATCAGAATACAAGATATTATGCATGGTGGGATAGTAATAAATCAGAATTTAAGATATCATACATGGCGGGGTAATAATAAATCAGAATATTAGATATGCATATCGGGATAATAATAAATCAGAATATTAGATATTATGCATGGTGGGATAATAATAAATCAGAATATTAGATATGCATGGCGGGATAATACAAAATCTGAATATTAGATATCATGCATGGTGGGATAGTAATAAATCAGAATATTATATATGCATGGCAGGATAATAATATATCCGAATATTAGATATCATGCATGGAAGGATAATAATACATCAGAATATGATATGATATGTATACAGAAAACAATCACCAAGTGCTGGGGTTGCCAGGAGGGCAGTGCAGGTGTGCGATTGGCAGGGGAGGGATGGAAGGATGAGGGGACCTGGGCCCAAGATCAGAGGGTGGCCAGGTAACCAATGCAGTATTAGTATCAGCCAGGAAGTCAGCAGGGGAGAGGAGGAGAAAAAGCAGAAGCAAAGAGAAAGGTTTTGAGGTGCTTCCAGAACCAGAGAAGGTTCTCCTCACATTTCAGGGAGGCAGGGAGGCTATTCCAGAGGGAGGCCCCAGCCGAATAAAGAGATCGACCGCCAACTTGTTTCTTGGAGAAGCGACTGACCCTGAAAGAGTTGGAGGCGGATGAGTGAAGAGCTCAAGAGGGAAGATATTTAGGAAGAGAGAGAGTTGATGGTAATGAGGCCACGGGCCTGGAGTATAATTTAGCGTGTTTTGGAGTGTAGCGCCACTGCATGGGATCACATTATTGCTGTAATGTGGTACAGCAAGCCATGTGTTGCCAGTGTAACATATGGACATGTAAATGAACACAGGCTACAGATTTTAAATGCACACCATTTTCTTTCTCACTTGAAATGCCTCACTTACAGGAGACCACATTAGATACCTGATTGATTAACTTAATTAACAAATACTAACACTGATTCTAACCAAATACAATTATTATGTGTTCTCCATGTGGAAAAATGAGGCAGGCTGAGATTCATTTTTTAAACGTGCATTTAGATTTTTTTTTGCTATTGTTGAGGAAGGAGGATATGATATTGTGATTTTGATTGGTGACACGGAAGCCTGGAGGATGTAACAGAGGTTTCTTGGGGTAGCTCTGAGAGAATGAAAGGGAGATCACATTTGAAGCTGCTAGAAGGAAGAGCACTTGCCTTCGTTCTGCTGCTGGGAGGTGTCGTTCCAGCTACGCTGTTGACCTTCAAAGACTGGGGGTTTCTGGTCACTTGGCACTGGCTTCAGAACTGCAGATTGCAGATTGAACTGCATGCTCTCGCTGTGTGCTTTAAAGAAAAAAGAAAGCCCTGGGTCACTACTCAGATTTTGCGTGCTGAAAAGCTACAAACAACTGGTAATTATCACGTAAAATTTGAGGGAGTGTCGTGTGAATTAAGTCTTTTTCAGGCAGGAAAAATATAGCTAGGGAATCACTGTGTTTAAATGCCACATTATAATGTTGCCATCTAAATGCTGCCATATTGATGTACTCTTCTTTTTATTGTTGCAAATGTAGAATGAAATGCGTTGTATTATTGCATTTGTTTCTCTTCTGTTTATTTTAGAAAGGACTGCCTCGCAAAGCCGGTAATGTATTATTTTGAAATGAAACTGTTATAACTCACAGGCTGTGTAAGGGATTTTTTGCTTCTGTTTTTCTTTGGTGCATTTAAATCATGCCATACAAGAAAAGGGGAGGTTGTTAGGTAATATACGTGTCAAATTTTCTATACAGATGAAGTAATGTCATTAGCAATTATAAATAGCTGTGTGCGTGGTTCTCCTCAGTGTATATGTGTGTGTGTGGCTTCTGAGTGAAACACAATCCGCTGCTGGGCGTACATGAATCAGCAGAGAGAGGCCTCTGGAAATATAATCTCACTAATGTAAATAAATTAGTGATAATACCACAGGGGTTTGTGAATGCTATCTGTGAAAATTGTGGTATTGCTATGCTCACCTGACTCCCACAGAGGCGCCGGTCTGAACTGGGCTGCTGCGGCCTCCTCCAGCGTAATGCGTAGGGCCGAGGTGTGTCGTTTGTCTGGCCTGTAGGAGTACTCTTCTGTGAATGGAGAAAGGGGAATTAACCACCCGTGGATTTGAGCGTAATTTTCCCCACCCCCATTGTTCTCCCCACTGACCACCTCCGTGTCCCCTCCAAAGTCTCACCTTATGTTTGAAAGGGTGAGCTCTCCATCCTGCTTCGAGCGCAGGGGCGCGTGATGGACCAGTTGCTCCACTGGTCAAAGGAATTGGTGAGTTCCAGGGCTATACTGACTCTCCCGGAAAGACGCCGTAAGTATGCAGTTCAAATGCCTGACCATCACTCCTATCCAATCCCGTAATCTGTGGTCTTTTTCTTTATTCAGGTGCTGAGAGAAAACCAGAGTTGAGGAGTTATACCTCTGGTGGTAAAATCAGGTAAGTCTATGGCGGGAGGTGGCTCCCCTTGATTGTCCTTTTGATTCACCCTGTTGTGCTTTTGTTTCCCCTTAGGTGCCGGGGTACGGCGATGGTGCAGTGGGAGCTGCGCCGACCCGAGGTGAGGAATGGTTCCCCCAGTGGTAAATCAGGTAAGTCTTAGGGTGGTAACCAGTATTCCTCTATATGTTTCCTTGGTTCATCTTATTGTCTTTATCTTCCCCCAGGTGCCAGAACGTAGCAGGAGGCTGCAGTGAAACGTGAAGATGCTGCGAGGAACGGTGAGTGCAGTGCGGCGCTGCTGCTGACGATGCAACGTGTTTAAAAATGAAGTCTTTCCTTTAGTTCGACGATGCGATGGCTCTGGAATCAGGTAAGAAGCTGGTAAATGTCCTGGTTCTAACCTTTCTCCTTCTTTCCTTCGTTTCTAGGTGCTCCGGGCTCGAGGCTGGTGTGGTTGAAGTCTGGATGCTGCTGCAGGCACGGTGAGCGTTACGCTGCTGGATGCAGAATAACGCAAAGCGTGTGCTGCTCTTCGGGCGTGGTTTAAATAGCCTCCAAAGTAGTTCCAGGTAAGTATTCCTCCACCGCCAC
The DNA here is from genome assembly GCA_002915635.3 of Ambystoma mexicanum. Taxonomy (NCBI): domain Eukaryota; kingdom Metazoa; phylum Chordata; class Amphibia; order Caudata; family Ambystomatidae; genus Ambystoma; species Ambystoma mexicanum. The sequence continues at coordinate 1,526,534,539 of CM010932.2, read as the reverse complement.
ACCCGAGTGGCAAAAGAGTCCCTAGGTAAAATAATCCTTTCTAGGCCTCTTGAGGGCTTGGATCCCTTGCAGCATGGTCTGCATCAGGTAAGTCCAGGTAAGTTTTCCCCTTATGAGCCTGGCGCCTCTGGTGCCAGGACTGAAGTCTCATATGAGCCTGGAGCCAAAGGCGCCAGAACTGTGACCCCTAACAGGGGTCGCTGGGCCCTTCCCCAGGAACGTGATGCCTGCTCCCGGGGCTGCTGGACCTGGTCTGGTTCCCCGGGGGTAGGCATCATGACAGCACTCCCCCCCCAAGGCCCCTCCTAAAGTCGTTCTTCCTGGTGGTTTAGGTTTGTCCGGGAAATTTCGGTGGAATCTTTTCACCAACCGAGGTGCATGTACGTGGTCACTATGTTCCCAAGACCTTTCCTGTGGTCCATAACCCTTCAGTCAATCAAATAAAAAAGTTTTGATTTCACCATCTTGGAGTCCAGGATGCTTTTCACCTCAAATTCGGGTTCTCCGTCTATAAGGATGGGGTCTGGTGGCTTGGTTAGTCTTGTCCCTGGTTGCACTGGCTTCAAAAGTGACACATGAAAGACGGGGTGAATCCGCATATTAGCCGGTAAGTCCAACTTGATGGCCACCGGGTTGATAATGGCCTTAACATAGTAAGGTCCCAAATATCTCGGGTTAAAGGTCCGTGTTCCCTTGAGCGGTATGTGTTTTGTGGCCAACCATACTTGGTCCCCTATCTGGTACTGTGGAGCATCACTTCTATGCCGATCCACATCCTTCTTGTTTTTCTCCTTTGCTTGCTTCAAATGTGCTGTTGCTTCCTTAAAGGCTTGTGTAATCGTGGAGTGTAAATGGTCCACTGCAAGCATTTCTAGGTGTTGGGGTGAGTCAAGGTCTGAGGTTTGAGGGTGGTGTCCATACAGGGTATAGAAAGGGCTTTGCCCAGTTCCAGAATTAACTGAATTATTGTATGCATATTCAGCGATCCAAAGAATGTCCTCCCAATTGCTCTCAGTCTAATGCAACATGCAACACAGGTATTGTTCAAGAGTCTGGTTAGTCCTCTCTGTTGGACCATCGGTCTGGGGGTGGTGACTGGTTGATAACCTCACGTCGATTTGCGCCAGTTGACAACATTTTCTCCAAAACTGAGAAATGAATTGACTGCCCCGGTCAGAGACCAGTACGGATGGAAATCCATGTATACAAACAATGTTTTCAAGAAATTCCTTGGCTAGGATTGAAGCTGAAGGTAGCCCCTTTAAAGGAATAAAGTGGGCCATTTTGGAAAAAAGATCCACAATAACAAGAATGGTGTTAAACCCATTGCAAGGAGGTAGGTCAGTAATAAAGTCCAATGATAAGGTGTGCCATGGTGCAGGCGGAATGTCTAATGGTTGTAAGAGTCCAGCTGGCTTTTTCTTCTGACTTTTGTTCTGGGCGCAAACGCCGCAAGACATCACAAATGACTCAATGTCCTTAACCAGGTGGGCCACCACCAGAATTGTCTTTTGATTTTCGCTTCGGTTTTTGCAATACCTGGGTGCCCCTCCATCAGGGTATCATGATAACGGGAAATGACTAGCTCTTGTAGTTCCTTGTGTGGCAGAAACAGGCACCCTTGGTAATAAGGTAGGGCATTGCTGACTGAAAAGTTCGGGCCTCTCTTTACCCAGTCCTGCAAGGCTGTAGGATCAAAGAGTTGCTGGATTTTACTCTGAATGTCCTCTAGAGCTTGTAGAGTCGTCATGCCAAGAATCCTTTGTTCGGAAATGATAGGTACGGGTTCTGAGTTCACTTCAGTCTCTCCCATCCCTATTCGGGATAGAGCGTCAGCTTTACCGTTCTTACAAACTGGGCGGTAGGTGATTACGAAATCGAACTTGCCAAAGAACAATGCCCATCAGAGTTGACGTGATGATTGAGCCTTGGCTGTTTTTAAATATTGTAAGTTCCGGTGATTGGTGATCACAGTGATGGTATGCCTGGCACCGAGAAGATAATGCCGCCAAGCCTTGAAGGCGGACTTAATGGCTAATAACTCCTTGTCGGTAACTGCATAATTCAGGTGCAGAGAATTTTCTGGACCAAAACGCTACTGGGTGAAGCTGGCCAGTTTCAGGGTCCCTTTGAGACAGGAAAGCTCCCATGGCTAGACTGGATTCATCAGTTTCCACTATGTATGGAAGTTCAGGGTGCGGATGCTTTAATACAGGTGCAGACGTGAATTTCGCTTTCAGTTCTTGGAAGGCCTTTTCGGCCTCTTCAGTCCACATAAAGCATTTCTTTTTCCGCAAGAGTGCTGTGATGGGATGTACAATATGTGAAAAATCCGGGATGAATCTGCGGTAGAAATTGGCAAAGCTGAGCATGCTTTGAACTCCTTGAACTGAACTTGGTGATGGCCACTTAAGGATTGCGTCTACTTTTCGTGAGTCCATTCGGACTCCCTTCGGTGTTAGGATAAACCCAAGGAATTCAACTTCTGTGGCATGGAAAACGCATTTTTCTAGTTTAGCATATAGTTTGTGCTGGTGCAATTTCTCAAGGACTGCTTGGACGTGTCTCACATGATCAGATTCCGAAGAGGAGTATACCAGAATGTCATCGATATATACGACAACACAAACGTCAATGAGTTCACGAAAGACATCGTTCATGAAGTATTGGAAGGCTGCTGGTGCGTTGAACAGCCTGAAAGGCATCACCTGGTATTCGAATAATCCATATTTGGTGCGGAAGGCAGTCTTCCATTCGTCGCCTTCTTTTACTCGTACCAGATGGTATGCCCCCCGGAGATCTAGTTTGGTATATATGCAAGCGTCCTTCACCTGGTCTAGTAGTTCAGGGATCAGAGGCAATGGGTATCGGTTTTTTACCATTATCTGGTTCAATGCGCGGTAGTCTATGCACGTTCTAAGGTCACCTTCCTTTTTGGGAACGAAGAACAAAGCTGAAGATGCCGGGGACTTGGATGGGCGAATAAAACCATTGGCAAGGTATCGGTCTACATATTGTCGTAGGTGGAGGTTCTCAGGTTCCGTAAGGGCATAGATTCTGCTACAAGGGGGTTGTGCACCGGGTATGAGATCGATTTGACAATCGTACGATCTGTGAGGAGGTAAGGTGTTAGCCTGTTCCTTTTGGAAGACGTCCTGGAATTCTTGGTACTCTGGAGGTAGTTGCATGACTGCTGTGGTTACTGTAGCCAGGCCTGCGTTCAGGTTTTTCTTTGGGTAACAGGTTTGTGCACAACCCGGGAAGGTTATTCTCTTTTCTCGCCAATCAATACTAGGATTATGTGTTTCCAACCAAGGTATCCCCAGTATTATCTGGAACTGTGGGGCTTTGATTACATCAAACACAATAGTCTCTCGATGCCCCTCCTGACCCACTAGTGTCATCTCTGCGGTGGAATGTGTTACAGGCCCAGAGGCGATTACGGTTCCATCGACTGTGGTGATGACATCTGAGGTGGTTTTACGGCAGAGAGGCAGGTTCATCCTGGAAGCCAATTCGTGGTCCACATAGTTTCCTATGGCCCTGCTATCGATGTATGCTTTTGCGGCATGCATACGCGATGGTTGCTCAGGATCTACGAGGACCATTGGCATGATGAAGTGCGAGGTCTGAGTGTCCTTCTTCAAGCTCGGCAAGCGGACCTCTACGCTTGTCGGGCATGGTCGTTTCCCGAGTCTGACTCCATATGGCTTGTATCAGCGGCTCCTACCGCCTTCTTGGGCGGTTTTACAGGGCAATCCCATAGAAAATGCCCGGAGGTCCCACAATAAAGGCACAATTGCATGTGCCGTCTCCTTTCTCTTTTTCTTCTGGGTTAAGGGTCCTTTAACTCTCCGATTTGCATGGGTTCTGCAGCATCGGCTCCTTTGGAGATAGCAGGGGTTTTGACCAACACCCGCTTCTCAAACCTGGCTCGATCTGCTTTTCTGTTCTGAAGTCTATGATCTAACTGGACCACTAAGTCTATATATTCAGCGCAGTCTTGAGGTGGATTCACAACTTGAGCCAAGACATCTTTGAGTTCTCCTCGAAGTCCTCGATGAAATAACATGATCCGTTTTTCCTCAGGCCACCCAGTTTCTACAATCAACCTATTAAAGGTCGCGATGTAGGACAGGAGGTCCTGGTTACCCTGCCGTAGGGACAAATGTTCGTTATCCAGGGCCTGTCCTTGAGAGTGCCGGGCAAATAGTCTTTCCATGCTAGTTTGAAAGCCCTGAAAATCCTGGAGCATTGGGTCATCCTGAGTAACCAGTGGGATAGACCAATCGGCTGCACTGCCGCTGGGATATGACAATACAAAAGCTACCTTGGCTTGATCGTTTGGGAAGGCTCAAGGTCTGCATAAAAAGTGCAAGCGGCATTGGTTCATAAATATGGCGAACCTTTTGGGATCTCCGGCAAAGCGTTCGGGTGGAGCTAACGGAATATTTCCAGGTAGGTTTATTTGCACAGGGTTACTTGATACCACAGGGGCTGGATTTCCCCCAGAACCAGGTAGGGGTGCTTGTCCAGCCTGACTTTGCAATAGTTGGCTAGCAAGGTCATCAGTCCGCTCCTTTGACAAGATCAATTCTCTCTTAAGAGTATTGGTCTCTTGACGGGCGGAATGCACTTCGACCCTCAGTTCCCCTAGTAATCGGGCCAGGTGGTCAGTTTCTGAGGTCTCCACAACGCCCGGGTGGGAAATTATAGGTAGGCTTTGCGTTCTGTTATGCTCACCTGACTCCCACAGAGGTGCCGGTCTGATCTGGGCTGCTGCGGCCTCCTCCAGCGTAATGCATAGGGCCGAGGTGTGTCGTTTGTCTGGCCTGTAGGAGTACTCTTCTGTGAATGGAGAAAGGGGAATTAACCACCTGTGGAGTTGAGCGTAATTTCCCCCACCCCTGTTGTTCTCCCCACTGACCACCTCCGATGTCCCCTCCAAAGTCTCACCTTATGTTTGAAAGGATGAGCTCTCCATCCTGCTTCGAGCACAGGGGCGCGTGTTGGACCAGTTGCTCCACTGGTCAAAGGAATTGGTGAGTTCCAGGGCTATATTGACTCACCCGGCAAGACGCCGTAAGTATGCAGTTCGTAAGAGCTCAAATGCCTGACCATTACTCCTATCCAATCCCGTAATCTGGGGTCTTTTCCTTTATTCAGGTGCTGAGAGAAAACCAGAGTTGAGGAGTTATACCTCCGGCGGGAGATGGCTCCCCTTGATTGCCCTTTTGATTCATCCTGTTGTGCTTTTGTTTCCCCTTGGGGGCCGGGGTACGGTGATGGTGCAGTGGGAGCTGCGCCGACCCGAGGTGAGGAATGGTTCCCCCGGTGGTAAATCAGGTAAGTCTTAGGGTGGTAACCAGTATTCCTCTATATGTTCCCTTGGCTCACCTATGTCCAGATGGCCCCTAACAGGGGTCGCTGGGTCCTTCCCCGGGAACGTGATGCCTGCTCCCGGGGCTGCTGGACCTGGTCTGGTTCCCCGGGGTAGGCATCATGACAGGTATCCATAAATGTAGGCCCGAGGCCTCTCTAGTGATCACACGAACAGACCAAGCAAGAAGAAGGGGGTTTTGTATATTAGGGCCACAAATAAAAAAAGAAAGCTATGCTCATCACTATACCACAACAAAATGCATACCAACAAAATGTATCTGTGTACTGAAATAATACATAGTCACTATACCACCATAAAGCTAAACCCATTCTAAATGCAAGGAGTAGTCATTTCAAAATTACCTTTGTTTTTGGCGGTAAGAAAATACCGCTAGGCCACAAATTTACACAAAATACCCTAAAGGCTCCAGAAGGCCTTGTGGACAATGCAGATGGTTTTGAACTTAATCCTTGCAGCCACTGGAAGCCAGTGCAGAGATTTCAGTCCAGGAGAGATACTATCCCCGGGTTTGAGGCCTAGGACAAGTCTTGACCGTCCTGTTCTGTATGAGTTGCAGAGGGCAGAGAGTAGAAACAGACAGATATACAAAGAGGCTGTTGCAATAGTCCAGCCTAGAGAAAACCAGAGCTCTGGAGACAGTGAGCTTCTCGGGGAAGGCGAGGAAAGGAAGAATACCTCTGAGGAGATGCAGCTGGTAATGTGACTTCTTAGAGACTTCAGAGATGTGAGGAGAGAAGGAGAGTGGAGTCGAAGATGACCCCAAGGTTTTTAGCCTTACAGGTGGGAGCAGGAAGAGGGCCAAGAGAGGCCGGCCAGAGCATGACAGGAAAGGAGGCATCGGGTGTGCCGATGAGGAGAACCTCAGGTCTTACAGGCAGAGATCATTGGTGGCACACCACTCCTGGATGGCGGACAGGCAGTCAGAGATGAGAGAGGGAGAAGAGGTGGCTGAGGGTAGCCTGAAAATGAGCTGAGTGTCTTCTGCATAGCACTGGAAGTTGGGGCAGAGAGCGGCAATGTGGTGGGCAAGAAGTGCCAGGTATTGGTTGAAGAGTCAGGGAGAGAGGTTAGACCCCATGGGGACACCACAGTTAGAGATAAAGATAGAGGAGAGGAAGGACGCAAGTTAAACCTGGAAGGGTCGATCAGAGAGGAAAGAAGCCAGCCACGCGAGGTCCTGACTGGTGATCCCCAGATTATCACGCAGACGGTTGAGCAGGATGGCATAGTTGACTGTGTCACAGGCAGAAGACATATCAAGTAAGATGAGGACACAGAGGGTGTTGAAATCAAGGTTGGAGAGGAGGTCTTCGTGGATGTTCAGGAGAGCAGCTTCCATGCTTCTGGCAGCTCTGAAGCCAGGCTGATGATCATGGAGGCAACCAACAGATTCAGTGTGAAGATTGAACTGGGATATGGCCAGCTTTTCCAGGAGTTTGCCCAGAAGTTAGTGATGGAGATTTGGTGATAGTTAGCCGGGCAGGACGGTGCAAAAGGGAGTGCTTCAGGGGAGAGGATAAGACTCCAGTGGCGAAGGAGTGGTTGCAGCCAGGGCAGGAACCAGGGAGTCAATAGGCCTCATTACGAGGTTGGAGGTAGCCATGGCACTATTAGCGCCATGGCTGCCTCCAAACTCATTCCGACTCTGCCCTGGTGAATGGAGCAATTACCGGTCCATTCCAAGGTTGGCCGGACCGGTAATTCCCCATTCACCAAGGCCCTTCCCCATTCCCAGTTGAGCCCCCATAGGCGGTACCGTTATTAGCTCTAGAGTCCCTTTGCGGGTCCCGTCCTCAACGCCTGGAAAAACCAGGCGTTAAGGGAGGACCCACAAAGGGAACTCGTATTAGGTAATCCCTTACCGCCCACCTCGAAATGAGGCCCAATGTGATCCTTAATGGTTTTGGAGGAACAGGGATGAGCCTGTGTAGACAAGACTTTCATAGTTTGAACTTATCTAGAAACCTCGTCTGGGGAAAACAGGGGAAAGGCAGAGAAAGAGGGAGGAGAGGTGGCCGAAAGAGGGTCAGAGGAAGAGCAGGGAGTAGGGCGAGGAGGGGATGAGGAAGAGAGAGAGGACAGGATGTCCTGAGTTTAAAAGAAGAAATGGGAATCCAGGGCCGTGCAGAGGGTCTGGGAGGGGACAGGAGAGGTGGAGACTGCGGCAGGATTGGCCAGTTCCTTGCAGATTTTAAAGAGTTCAGCCGAGTTGTTAGATGTCGCAGAGACACGGGCTTGGATGTGAGCTTTCTTCTTGGTGAGGACAGAGAGCCGGTATTGCCTTTGGAGCAGGCGGCAGGCCAGTTTGTCAGAGGATGTAAATGAAGCACGCCATTTCCTCTCAGCCACCCTGCCCTTGCGTTTAAGGGTGACGACATCTAGTCGTACCAGGAGTTGCACTTGGCTTTGGGCTTCAGGCGGATCCTCATGACAGGGGCAAGAACATTGAGAGTATCCGATATAGCAGAGTGGAGCATGGAAAGGGCTGTGTGAGGTTGTGAGTCAGCCAAAAGGGTTGGAGGGGGTGAGAAAGTGGCGACAAAAGCCTCAACAGACACACGCTTCATGGGTCGGATGACCGAGAAGGTGGGTGGCAGTGATGGGGTTGGCTTGGCCTGAGGAGTAGAGAGGGTGAGCTGGGAGGAAAGGAGAAAGTGATCACTCCAGGAGAAAGGAGTGGTAAGAGGGATAGAAATGGGAAGGTCTGAAGAGATCAGAACATCCAGAGTGTGCCCTGCAGAGTGAGTTGGGCAAGAGGGGAGAATAGAGAGTGAGAGAGAGTTGCAGAAGTCGCAAAAGAGTCCAGAGGAAGGAGGAATTAAGTCGTCAAGACCAGAAGGGAAGAGGAGAGGTCCGGCCACTCAGAGAGGAAAGAGGAGGAGATCTGACCAGGTGACCGATAGACAGTAAGCACAGTAAGGGAATGGCCAGTTGAGATTCAGGTGCCTAAGGAAGGCTTCTGTACAGAAGCCCGCCAAAGGACGGCAAACAAAGGAACCAAACCTGGTTTGGTGCGCAGAGTAAAACACGAGAAAATACCTTTACAAAAAGAAATGGTAAATAAACCCAGCCGGAACCGAAATAAAATAAAAGGGGTCCAGCAGATTAAAGTTCGAGGCTACTAACTTAGCCTAAAACAGTACCAAAGGATATTTTCATAGACCGCAGTAGGGAAAAAAGGGTAGATACCACTGTCACCAGCCACATCTTAAAGAAAGGAGAACGAAATAATGTTCCATGAGAGACAGTGAAAAAGGGATAACTATTAACCCTTTCCAGTACTCTATGGAAGAGAGATTGTACTGGGTCTGTGAATTTAAAAAAGACTAAATAAAGTCAATGGCAACTTTACATGTTCTGGGAGACAGTAGTCAGCCCCAAAAAATGGAGTCTGATTTGGGAAGTCTCTGGTGAGGATCAAGTATAGTGATTACACTAGAGTGCTGCTATTACCTTGGATCAACTAACCACAAGGCTAAACATCACTAAAAAGCAATTTTAATCACGTCTGATATGGAAAGCTACAGTTAGGAGACCCTCCTTAGTTACACTGTGGATTATCTGAAAAATCTGTCTAGAGATGGGAATCTCTCTGGTAAAGGCAAAAAAGTCATAATTAATTGAAAGGTTGTTAGAGAAACAAAGTCTGGAGGGTGGGCCAGAAATACCTACCCCTCAGCCAATGTGGAAAATGATGAGGTTGATAATGTGTCTATTATTGATGAGTTAGATGAGGCAGATGTGTCTCACAATGTAGGCCTTACTGCTCATCTGCCTGCTCAGCAACCTCAACCTGTGCCCACTGGGACCACACCAGGTCCTACACTTAGTCCTGAATTCATTGCTCTAGAAAAGATGAAGCTTGAATTGGAATTTGAACGCAAAAATGCTCAAACTGAACAAAAGCATCAAGAACTTAAGCTTCGAGAAATGGAGTTGAATCATACCTTGGAAATGAAAAAGTTGTCTTTGTTAAATGCCTCTCTCCCAGAGTCTTCTAGGTCTTCCAGTCCTAAGAAACTGGGTATGCCAAAAGAAATTGTTGGTATGTATGAGGCTAAGCTTGGTATTTTGGATTGGTTGGCAATGTTTGAATATAACCATGGGATTCGGGACATTACAGGGAATCAGTTGCTTCCTTGGCTCTTCTCTAGGCTACCCACTGTTGCATCTGATGCTGTGATGGAGTTGGGGGAGGTGGATAGGATGGATTATGAGTGTCTGAAGCTAGCTTTAATTGCTAGATTTGGGAGGACTCCTTCCCAATACCTTAAGAGGTTTAGGACCCTCAAAAAGCATGATGGTACCCCTTGAGCTACCTGGGTATGCGAATGTTTGAAAAACGTAGACTCCAACATAACAAGATTTCTCATACCTTCATAAGTGTTTACTGTGTAACTCTTAACCCAACCATCTATTTATGATGCCTGCTCTCCTGAGCTCAGACAGCACTTGACTGATTCTAAGGAGATGGATCCAAAGAAGTTAGCTAAGGCTGTTCACTTGGGGGTTGTCAACAGGGCTACTCACAAGGAATCTGGGGCAACTCAGAAGAAGGATGAGGGAAAGCAGCCAAAGAAAGATAACAAGGAGAATTCTAATACCTCCAATCCAAAAGAGGACCCCAAACAGCAACATAAGATTAAACCACAAGGGAAACCGAATCAGGCTAGTGTACCATCTGGACCCAAACCAAATGGAGATCAGAACAAACCCCCATTCATCAAGACATTTGGGAAATGTTATGTTTGTGGGTCAACTGACCATGTGAAAGGGGATACCAGATGTAAGGGTAAACCTTCAGGGGTCCACACTGTCTCCTTAGCCTTCTCCCCAGAGGAAGAAGTACCTATGGCAAGTGGAAACGTTCACCTACTGGCTGATGAACCCATGAGAGTCTCAGGTAGTGTTTCTTTAGTGTCCCTGGGCTTGTGGGAACAATACAATTTAGATGTCTATAATTCCATCCCAGATAATACTAAAGAGTATTATAAAGATAGTGTTCTTGTGAATGGTCAGGAAACCCCTGCCATCAGAGACACTGGAGCCAACATAACTGTGGTGGATGAATGTTTTTTCAAGGTGGAGGATGTTGCTAAGGCACCCAAACACTTAACCAAGTTAGCTGGAGGGCCTGTGCAAATGCTTCCCCAGTTACCAGCTCTCATCCAGTGTAATGATATGATTGTCAAAATACCTGTTAGTGTGCAGAGTGAAGTGCCTGGGAGAGTCCTGTTGGGTAATGACCTGAAAGCTCTTGGAGAATTTGTACTGTCACTTGTAGTCTTAATTGTGTGTGGTGTTCCCAAAGGGTACTGCATATGATTCTGCCTAGCACAGGATAATAATAAATCAGAATATTATCATGGCAGGATAATAACTCATAGTAACACAAGCAGATGAAATAACTACAATCAACTACTTCTAAAAAATAGAGCACTGGCACATGTCATGCATGATGCTTTATACATGTGATGCAAATTAGAATGTATGTAAAAATGTGTGTGCTACATACAGTAATTGTGTGAAATATATCACAAAATAGAAACACGCAAATTGTGAAATGCAAAGGCCACTGTGAAAATACAGGAACAAAACCAGAACAATGCAATACGTTCACACATGCAAACTTCAACTTGGTGCACACACTCACACAGCCCCTGTGCACACACAGCTCCTGCACACACACAGCCCCTGCACACACATAGCCCCTGCACACTCACACAGCCCCCACACACACACAGCCTTTGCACACTCACATCTCCTGCACGCTCACAGTCCCTGTGCACACACAGCCCTGCACACTCACTAAGCCCCTGCACACACAGCCCCTGCACACACATAGCCCCTGCACACTCACACATCCCCTGCACCCACAGCCCCTACACTCACACAGCCCCTGCACCCACACAGCACCTGCACACACACAGCCCTTGCACTCACACAGCCCCTATACACACAGCCCCTGCACACTCCACAGCCCCAGCTCACTCACACAGCCCCTGCACACACACAGCCCCTGCACACACATAGCCCCTAAACACACACATCCGCTGCACAAACACACAGCCCCTGCACTCACACAGCCCCTGCACACACAACCCCTGCATACATGCACAGCCCTGCACAATCACACAGCCCCTGCAAAACACACAGCCCTGACATACACAGCCCTGCACACTCCAAAGCCTCTGAACACTCACACAAACACCTGTACACACACATCTCTTGCACACACACAGCCCCTGCACACACACACAGCCCCTGCACACTCACACAGCCCCTACGCATACACAGCCTATGCACACTCACATCCCCTGCACACTCACAGCCCCTGCACGCACACAGCCCTGCACACACACCGCCCCTGCACACACACCGCCCCTGCACACACTGCCCCTGTACACAAACAGCCCCTGAACACTCACACAGCCCCTGAACACTCACACAGCCCCTGCACACACACAGCCCCTGCACTCACATACCCCTGGACACACACAGCCCCTGCACACTTAGCCCCTGCACATACACAGCTCCTGCACACTCAGACAGCCCCTGCACACACAGCCCCTGCACACACAGCCTCTGCAGTTACACAGTCCCTTCTCTCACACAGCCCCTGTACACACAGCCCCTGCACACACACAGCCTCTGTACACTCACACAGCACCTGCTCTCACACAGCCCCTGCACACACAGCCCCTGCACAAACACAGCCCCTGCACCCACACAGCCCCTGCATGCACAAATCCCTTGTACTCACACAGCTCCTGCACACACTGCCCCTGCACTCACAATGCCCCTGCACACACACAGTCCCTGCACACACACAGCCCCTGCACAATCCACAGCCCCTGAACACACACAGCCCTTGCACACACACACAGCCCCTGCACCCAGACAGCCCCTGCACTCACAGGGCCCCTGCACACACAGAGCCTCTGCACAAGCACAGCCCCTGCACACTCCAGAGCCCCTGCACACTCACACAGCCCATGCACACTCACAGAGCCCCTGCATACACAGAGCCCCTGCACACACACAGCCCCTGCACACACACAGCTTCTAGTGCATCACAATCAAGCACTAAATGAGGGCCTGGCGCTTAGCAAAAAGAGCAGCATAGATCCCACCCATAATGTTCTCAGTCATCACAGCAAATGAATGCAGGAATAGAATATGTATTGAAATGGTGCGATTTCACAGCAAATATGACGCAAAGAAGTTGCTAATGCGCTATACAATTTGCAATGAGCTCTGTACATCACACGTTAAATAATTGGACAGATGTCAAAGCTCCTCTTTTCATCTTTCTTTCTTCCTTTCTTCCTTCCTTGCAGATCAGCTATGGGGCAATGGACCTGCTCTTTAGTGATAAAGTGAGATTTCCCACCTTTTACCGGACGGTCCCCAGCGAGCACTCCCAATACGCAGGAATTGCCCAGTTGCTGAGGCATTTTGGCTGGACCTGGGTTGGGGTCCTGGTCTCTGATGATGACTCCGGGGAGAGAGCACTGCGGGAGCTGAGGAAGGCGATCACTGAGAGTGGAGGCTGCGTCGAGTTTTCCTATATGTTACCCACTGAGGTTCACGACTCTTCTACAGAAAGGTTTTTCAGCATCTGTGCCTCTCTGCAGAAGGTCACTGCAGAGGTGATAGTTCTGTACGGCAGGGCCTCAACAATCGCCAGGTTTATATGGTTCAACGAATGGAAAAAAGTGACCCATAAAGTGTGGGTCGGGCCAGCAACTACCTACTTTGCGACAGAAATTGGCCAAATCTATCTACAGAACATATTGGATGGCTCACTGACATTGTCACTCAAGAAAGGGGACATTTTGGGATTTGGGGATTTCCTCTCTGATGTCAATCCATCCATGCTTCCAGAGAATACAGAAACCTACAGGCTGTTGCTGATCCTTTTCGAATGTAGACTGAACATTAGCATGAAGGAGATTGATGACTGGGCTCTCAAGCTACCTTTGTGTTCAGGAAACGAGACTCTGAGAGGCGTTGACCCGAGCATCTATGATGTCTTCAACTTCCGCTTTACCTTCCGTGTTTACACCGCGGTCTACGCATTGGCGCACGCCTTACACAACATGCAGGAAGCAGGCTCCAGAAGGGGAACTGCAAGGGCTGCTGGGAGGTGGAAGGAGTGGCTCCAGCCCTGGAAGGTAAAGGTTAACTGTGTGCACCGGGCAATGCACAGCTATAGTTTTGGCATTTACTGCTGTTCTTTGCGTTTCGCAATTATAAGCACCAGGGTGCACAGCGGTGAGTGCACATTTTCTATGGTAGGTGTGATAAGGGTAGCAGGTGTGCACTAGAATGAGAAGAGGAGTAGAGCAAACGAGGAAGCCATTGATAGAGTGTGCCGTTTGTGATGAGCAAGTGAATGGGAATAGAGCAAGTGAGGAAGCCATTGATAGAATGTGCCATTGGTGATGAGCAAGAGAATGGGAATAGAGCAAGCGAGGAAGCCATTGATAGAATGTGCAATTGGTGATGAGCAAGAGCATGGGAATAGAGCAAGCGAGGAAGCCATTGATAGAATGTGCCGTTGGTGATGAGCAAGAGAATGGGAATAGAGCAAGCGAGGAAGCCATTGATAGAATGTGCCATTGGTGATGAGCAAGAGAATGGGAATAGAGCAAGCGAGGAAGCCATTGATAGAATGTGCCGTTGGTGGTGAGCAAGAGAATGGGAATAGAGCAAGCGAGGAAGCCATTGATAGAGTGTGCCATTGGTTATGAGCAAGAGAATGGGAATAGAGCAAGCGAGGAAGCCATTGATAGAGGGTGCCATTGGTGATGAGCAAGAGAATGGGAATAGAGCAAGCGAGGAAGCCATTGATAGAATGTGCCGTTTGTGATGAGCAAGTGAATGGGAATAGAGCAAGTGAGGAAGCCATTGATAGAGGGTGCCATTGGTGATGAGCAAGAGAATGGGAATAGAGCAAGTGAGGAAGCCATTGATAGAGTGTGCCATTGGTTATGAGCAAGGGAATTGGAATAGAGCAAGCGAAGAAGCCATTGATAGAGTGTGCCATTGGTGATGAGCAAGAGAATGGGAATAGAGCAAGCGAGGAAGCCATTGATAGAATGTGCCGTTGGTGATGAGCAAGAGAATGGGAATAGAGCAAGCGAGGAAGCCATTGATAGAGTGTGCCATTGGTGATGAGCAAGAGAATGGGAATAGAGCAAGCGAGGAAGCCATTGATAGAGTGTGCCATTGGTGATGAGCAAGAGAATGGGAATAGAGCAAGCGAGGAAGCCATTGATAGAGTGTGCCGTTTGTGATGAGCAAGAGAATGGGAATAGAGCAAGCGAGGAAGCCATTGATAGAATGTGCCGTTGGTGATGAGCAAGAGAATGGGAATAGAGCAAGCGAGGAAGCCATTGATAGAATATGCCGTTGGTGGTGAGCAAGAGAATGGGAATAGAGCAAGCGAGGAAGCCATTGATAGAATGTGCCATTGGTGATGAGCAAGAGAATGGGAATAGAGCAAGCGAGGAAGCTATTGATAGAATGTGCCGTTGGTGATGAGCAAGAGAATGGGAATAGAGCAAGCGAGGAAGCCATCGATAGAATGTGCCGTTGGTGGTGAGCAAGAGAATTGGAATATATCAAGCGAGGAAGCCATTGATAGAATGTGCCGTTGGTCGTGAGCAAGAGAATGGGAATAGAGCAAGCGAGGAAGCCATTGATAGAATGTGCCGTTGGTGATGAGCAAGAGAATGGGAATAGAGCAAGCGAGGAAGCCATTGATAGAATGTGCCATTGGTGATGAGCAAGAGAATGGGAATAGAGCAAGCGAGGAAGCCATTGATCGAATGTGCCGTTGGTGATGAGCAAGAGAATGGGAATAGAGCAAGCGAGGAAGCCATTGTAGAGGGAGCCGTTGGTGATGAGCAAGAGAATGGGAATAGAGCAAGCGAGGAAGCCATTGATAGAGTGTGCCATTGGTGATGAGCAAGAGAATGGGACTAGAGCAAGCAAGGAAGCCATTGATAGAATCTGCCATTGGTGATGAGCAAGAGAATGAGAAGGGGGATAGAGCAAGCATGGAAACAATTGGGAGAGTGTGCCATTGGTGATGAGCAAGATAATGGGAATAGAGCAAGCAAGGAAACCATTGATAGAGTGTGACCTTGGTTATGAGTAAGGGAATTGGAATAGAGCAAGCAAGGAAGCCATTGATAGAGTGTGACATTGGTTATGAGCAAGGGAATTGGAATAGAGCAAGCAAGGATGCCATTGATAGACTGTGACATTGGTTATGAGCAAGGGAATTGGAATAGAGCAAGCAAGGAAGCCATTGATAGAGTGTGACATTGGTTATGAGCAAGGGAATTGGAATAGAGCAAGCGAGGAAGCCATTGATAGAGTGTGACATTGGTGATGAGCAAGGGAATTGGAATAGAGCAAGCAGGGAAGCCATTGATAGAGTGTGTCATTGGTGATGAGCAAGAGAATGGGAATAGAGCAAGCGAGGAAGCCATTGATAGAGTGTGCCATTGGTGGTGAGCAAGAGAATGGGAATAGAGTAAGGGAGGAAGCCATTGATAGAGGGTGCCATTGGTGATATGCAAGAGAATGGGAATAGAGCAAGCGAGGAAGCCATTGATAGAGTGTCCTATTGGTGATGAGCAAGAGAATGGGAACAGAGCAAACAAGAAAGCCATTGATAGAATGTGCCATTGGTGATGAGCAAGAGAATGGGAATAGAGCAAGGGAGGAAGCCATTAATAGAGGGTGCCATTGGTGATGAACAAGAGAATGGGAATAGAGCATGCAAGAAAGCCATTGATAGAGTGTGCCATTGGTGATGAGCAAGAGAATGGGAATAGAGCAAGGAAGGAAGCCATTGATAGAGGGTGCCATCGATGATGAGCAAGAGAATGGGAATAGAGCAAGCGAGGAAGCCATTGATAGAGGGAGCCGTTGGTGATATGCAAGAGAATGGGAATAGATCAATAGAGGTAGTGTGCCATTGGTGATGAGCAAGAGAATGGGAATAGAGCAAGCAAGGAAGCCATTGATAGAATGTGCCGTTGGTGATGAGCAAGAGAATGGGAATAGAGCAAGCGAGGAAGCCATTGATAGAGTGTGCCATTGGTGATGAGCAAGAGAATGGGAATAGAGCAAGCGAGGAAGCCATTGATAGAGTGTGCCGTTGGTGATGAGCAAGAGAATGGGAATAGAGCAAGCGAGGAAGCCATTGATAGAATGTGCCGTTGGTGATGAGCAAGAGAATGGGAATAGAGCAAGCGAGGAAGCCATTGATAGAATGTGCCATTGGTGATGAGCAAGAGAATGGGAATAGAGCAAGCGAGGAAGCCATTGATAGAATGTGCCGTTGGTGATGAGCAAGAGAATGGGAATAGAGGAAGCCATTGATCGAATGTGCCGTTGGTGATGAGCAAGAGAATGGGAATAGAGCAAGCCAGGAAGCCATTGATAGAGGGAGCCGTTGGTGATGAGCAAGAGAATGGGAATAGAGCAAGCGAGGAAGCCATTGATAGAGTGTGCCATTGGTGATGAGCAAGAGAATGGGACTAGAGCATGCAAGGAAGCCATTGATAGAATCTGCCATTGGTGATGAGCAAGAGAATGAGAAGGGGGATAGAGCAAGCATGGAAACAATTGGGAGAGTGTGCCGTTGGTGATGAGCAAGATAATGGGAATAGAGCAAGCAAGGAAACCATTGATAGAGTGTGACATTGGTTATGAGTAAGGGAATTGGAATAGAGCAAGCAAGGAAGCCATTGATAGAGTGTGACATTGGTTATGAGCAAGGGAATTGGAATAGAGCAAGCAAGGAAGCCATTGATAGAGTGTGACATTGGTTATGAGCAAGGGAATTGGAATAGAGCAAGCAAGGAAGCCATTGATAGAGTGTGACATTGGTTATGAGCAAGGGAATTGGAATAGAGCAAGCGAGGAAGCCATTGATAGAGTGTGACATTGGTGATGAGCAAGGGAATTGGAATAGAGCAAGCAAGGAAGCCATTGATAGAGTGTGTCATTGGTGATGAGCAAGAGAATGGGAATAGAGCAAGCGAGGAAGCCATTGATATAGTGTGCCATTGGTGGTGAGCAAGAGAATGGGAATAGAGTAAGGGAGGAAGCCATTGATAGAGGGTGCCATTGGTGATATGCAAGAGAATGGGAATAGAGCAAGCGAGGAAGCCATTGATAGAGTGTCCTATTGGTGATGAGCAAGAGAATGGGAATAGAGCAAGCAAGAAAGCCATTGATAGAATGTGCCATTGGTGATGAGCAAGAGAATGGGAATAGAGCAAGGGAGGAAGCCATTGATAGAGGGTGCCATTGGTGATGAGCAAGAGAATGGGAATAGAGCAAGCGAGGAAGCCATTGATAGAGTGTGCCGTTGGTGATGAGCTAGAGAATGGGAATAGAGCAAGGGAGGAAGCCATTGATAGAGGGTGCCATCGATGATGAGCAAGAGAATGGGAATAGAGCAAGCGAGGAAGCCATTGATAGAGGGAGCCGTTGGTGATATGCAAGAGAATGGGAATAGAGCAATAGAGGAAGCCATTGATAGAATCTGCTGTTGGTGATGAGCAAGAGAAAGGGAATAGAGCAATAGAGGAAGCCATTGATAGAATCTGCCGTTGGTGATGAGCAAGAGAATGGGAATAGAGCAAAGAGGAAGCCATTGATAGAATCTGCCGTTGGTGATGAGCAAGAGAATGGGAATAGAGCAATAGAGGAAGCCATTGATAGAATCTGCCGTTGGTGATGAGCAAGAGAATGGGAATAGAGCAAGTGAGGAAGACATTGATAGTGTGTGCCATTGGTGATGAGCAAGAGAATGGGAATAGAGCAAGGGAGGAAGCCATTGATAGAGTGTGCCATTGGTGATGAGCAAGAGAATGGGAATAGAGCAAGCGAGGAAGCCATTGATAGAGTGTGCCATTGGTGATGAGCAAGAGAATGGGAATAGAGCAAGCGAGGAAGCCATTGATAGAGTGTGCCGTTGGTGATGAGCAAGAGAATGGGAATAGAGCAAGCGAGGAAGCCATTGATAGAGTGTGACGTTGGTGATGAGCAAGAGGAAATATGAGCAAGAAAAGGGAGAATGAGAGGGGATAGCTCAGGGGCAATGCATTTGTCTTGGAAGCAAGATAACACAGCACAACACAGGTTCTAATCTCAATTCCACGCTTAGTAACCAACCTATGGTATTAAGCATGTTATAAAAAAAAACAATTATGACTAAAACCTATAAAGCGAGAGTGTGAGAGGAAGGATGATAGGCGCATTAGGAGATGAGATAAGGTGGGTGGGGCGATAGAGGTGGTAGGGAGGCTGTGGAATAAATGGTGTAGTGTTCATGGGGCTAGAGAGAGGGGTAGGGTGCATGACTGGGTAAAGTGAGTGGGAGTAGGGTTGAGTAGAGAAAGAGAGGATAGGATGTGTGGTAGAAGAGATAAGGGGTAGGCTGGCTGAGCGTAGTGTAGGGTGGGTTGATGGGGTAGAGAGATAGAGGGAGTGGGTGTGAATAAAATAGGGGGTAGGGTGGTTTGGTGTGGTAGAGAGGGTGAGGGTATGGTGGGTAGGGGTAGATAAAGTCAGCCAGGTTGGTGGGGGTAGAGAGAGTTTGTAGAGTCATTTGTTGGTATTAGAAATAGTTTGTACAGTGGTTCAGTGGAGTTAGAGATAGTTCATACAATTCTTTGGTAGGATTAGAGATAGTTTGTGCCTTGAAACACCTTTTGCTGTAAAGGTGCATTATACATACCCAATAAATAAAAAATAAAAAATAGGGTGTGTGGGTGTAGGTAGAGTTGGTAGGGTAAGTAGGTTGGGATAGAGAGAGTTGGTAGGGTAGGTAGGTTGGGGTAGAGAGAGTTGGTAGGGTAGGTGAGTTGGGGTAGAGAGAGTTGGTAGAGAGAGTTGGTAGGATAGGCAGCTTGGGGTAGAGAGAGTTGGTAGGGTAGGTAGGTTGGGGTAGAGAGAGTTGGTAGGGTAGGTAGGTTGGGGAAGAGAGAGTTGGTAGGGTAGGTAGGTTGGGGTAGAGAGAGTTGGTAGGGTAGGTAGGTTGGGGTAGAGAGAGTTGGTAGAGAGAGTTGGTAGGATAGGCAGCTTGGGGTAGAGAGAGTTGGTAGGGTAGGTAGGTTGGGGTAGAGAGAGTTGGTAGGGTAGGTAGGTTGGGGAAGAGAGAGTTGGTAGGGTAGGTAGGTTGGGGTAGAAGAGTTGGTAGGGTAGGTAGGTTGGGGTAGAGAGAGTTGGTAGGGTAGGTAGGTTGGGGAAGAGAGAGTTGGTAGGGTAGGTAGGTTGGGGTAGAGAGAGTTGGTAGGGTAGGTAGGTTGGGGTAGAGAGAGTTGGTAGGATAGCAGGTTGGGGTAGAGAGAGTTGGTAGGGTAGGTAGGTTGGGGTAGAGAGAGTTGGTAGGGTAGGCAGGTTGGGATAGAGAGAGTTCATAGGGTAGGTAGGTTGGGGTAGAGAGAGTTGGTAGCGTAGGTAGGTTGGGGTAGAGAGAGTTGGTAGGGTAGGTAGGTTGGGGTAGAGAGAGTTGGTAGGGTAGATAGGTTGGGGTAGAGAGAGTTGGAAGTCTAGTTGGCTGGGGTTACAGAGAGTTGGGTTTTAAGAGAGTTGGTTTTGGTAGGGTGGGTGGGGAAGAGAGAGTGGGGTTAGGTAGAGAGAGTGGGGGTAGGGTGGGTAAGAGAAGGTAGGTTGGGTGGGGTTGTGAAGGTATCATGGAGTAGACACAGACAACAGATTCAAATTTGTACTCAAACATTTTATTTAACTTAAAACTTTGGATGGAGTCTGGCTTAACTTGCTGTATACTAAGGTAGGATGTGCCTACTTATTCCAGCTCTCGGCTTATATGATCAGCTTCCCCCTCTTCACAATATCGGGGTTCCCTTCCCAAAGAGCATATATCTTCCATCTTTCTAAAATGCCATAGTTCCTTGTGACAATTCCCAGCTCTTTTGATATCAATATGTTGCACCAGTTCACTTAGACAGTTCAGATATAGGCCTGTTGCAGAACGCAAGCTTCTTGATGCACTTCCATTGGCTTTTTCCATGCAGGGCCCTTGGCCTAAGTGCAGTTGTTGGACCACACTGTCCACCCATCACAGGTCACGCAACCAATACCCCTTCCTACTGCTTCCATCAACAAATAGCCACTGTTTCATTCCCCAGTGTTGCACATTTCAGACACTGTACCAAGACTTGTGTTAGGACAGTTTTTCTGAAGTGCTACCAACTTCTTCAAAACTATTCAACTGAGGCATTACAAGACTCCAATCTTAGTATAAGGCTGTACCACCTGAGTTCAGGGCAGCATAGGCAGAGCAGCCAGGCTTATTTTAGGAGGGAGAGAGGGCAGTAGACACAGTACAAGTGAAATTGTAATACAAATGAACCAAAGAAACATAGAAACACTATGTATTGTAAAAATAAAGGATTTATTTAAATACAGGTAGGCCATATATATCTAGGGGTAAGTAAGTACTAACACATTATAAGAAATCACAGTATAAAAACACAACACTATACTTGAAAGCACACAGACCCAAGTATAAACCTTATTTGGAACACCTAGCAGTAGTTCTAGGGAAGTCAAAACCTTGTTATACACATTTAGTATAGGTCAAGCCTATTCTTTGGGAGTAAAAGACCAATGGTTACTTTCAGATTACATTCAGTAATACAAGGGCAGTAGGCCCTTCCAGTTGTACAGTGACTCTTGGAACAAATCACATAAATAGTCAACTGGACAATATACTTTTGGTAAATAGTGAAACACTTATCATGGGTGCAGTAAAAACCTATAACTACTTTTGTCATAACACACAGTTATACTAGGTGAGTAAAACCTAAGGATGTAATATATAATTACAGGTGCTTTTGAAATCAGGTAACCCCAGATTGAGGTAAGCAGTAACTCTGGTGACTTGTTTTGGATGACACACAGCTAACACAAGGTAAGTAAAACCCACATACTTTAACTTCACAATGAAGGGGAAAGTAAAACCCAATGTCACACTTTACTGAATATTTATTCCAGGTAGGCAACAACCTAATGTAGACTTATTAAGGACCGGCTAGCAGCAAGTCAGGGGAAGCAAGACCCAGTTGGGGGTCACTCATACAGTTATCCTAACAGGACTAACCTGGTGATACCAACAGTTGGAGGACACTCATACAATTACCCTACAGGAATAATCTGGTGAAACCAACACATTCTTTTGGGAAGAGGCACAACCTAATCACAGGAGAGTAAAATACCTTCACATCTACTTTCTTTTAGACTGGTAAAACAGTGGCTAAGGAAGAAAAGATGTTAACCATACTTTAAAGAATAGTGCATCCCACATTCAAGATCAGTCAGAACTTTTGTAACTGTTCACTCTGAGAATTACAGTTACCCACCAACTCTTTACAAGTAAGTAAAACACTTGATTTCTTTTCTAGGCAGAAGTCCCAATCCCTTCAATGTCTTTCCCTTAGAGCATGAGTGTTCTCAGTGGCAGAAGGGGGGTCACTAGGACTAGTGACCAACAGGCAGTGTTAGAATAAGTACTTTAGTAGCAAAAGTCAGAGTTCCTTAGGAAAACTGGGAAAACAGGTGAGTACTTTACTTCTAGGGTTAGAAGAGGGTCCAGGGGCTTCACAGAAGACACCCCAGCAGGATTCTAGCAGTGGGACTGGGTGTACTGGACGAGGGACCTCCCAATCACAGAAAACACCCCTGGACTACACAGAAATCCCAACAGGCTTAAGGTAAGTATATACCCAAGCCAACACAGTATCTCAGCAATGAAGAAGAGATTGCAGCAGGAGAACTTCAGGGACTGCAGCCATATACCCAATCAGTGGATTCCTTGTCCTGGAGACTGAACACAAGACCTCAGAAGGGACTTTGCAGCAGGGATCGATGAAGAAGGCTCTAGACAAGATTTCCCTTGCAGCTGAATGCAGTTCTGTGGATTTGGTGCCTTTTCAAGGAGCACAGAAGAAGACAAAAAATTGCAGTTGAATTCTCGTTGTTTTAAAGGTCCAGCACTCTTGCGAGGGGACTTTTTGGACTTGATTCGTGTCTCTGGAGATACACGAAGATCCCCAGGAAGTTTCAGCGAGATTCGGGATTTCGCAAGATCGTGCACCGCACAGTGGCTGGAGGTCCAAGGGTATTAGGGTATTGCAAGAACGCAAGGTCGCAGCAACTCGTGGGATGGCTTAGAATGCAGGTCTTCCTGACCATACTGGGTATCACCAGGCTCTGGGTTCGGGTCTTCATTTTCAGAGTCCCCAGGTCAATTGGAAGGAAGGGCTGCAGCCGGCCCAGGTTACACAGCAGACTTTCCGGTCGCTGGAAATTGTCTCTGCCACTTTTCCTTCGTCATCCTCTTCGGTTTAAGTTCCAGTGGTCGATATGACTTCAGCTTCCAGGTTTCCAGTATTTATCAGGAACAACAGCACAACCTCTGCATTCTCTCTCCGCATTTTACAAGAAACGGGCGTCTGTTTGTCCAATGAGGACAGCCAGCCCCCCCACTGGGATTTGTCCCAGTTGAAGCAAGGTGTAAGACAAAGGAGGGGGAAGTTTTTGACTCCTCCCCCACTTCCTGTGCTTACAGATGGACTGGAGCCTGGGTGGGGTGTCCAGGGGACTCCCACCGAGGACAAAACTCACACAAAGGAATTTCCCACCCTGGATGTCAGGGGAAGGAACAAGAAATGACAAGAAATACTAAAATGGCAGAAAAAGAAGACAGGGCCATTTTGGTAAAATGAGCACCCTTGGGTGCCTTTAATCAGCTGTGATCACAGCCCGCGGTAAAGGTGCACCAAATTAGTAAAAGGAATCACTGCCACCAGCCATTAAAGGTAAGCTTGTCACTGTAACAGAATTATTACAGTTTTAATGTGAAAGGGGATACATTGTATCGCCCCAGCACTCCACATAAGGTGGGGTGTGCTGGTTTCACGGAATAAAATGTAAAAGGGATCCAAAGATCCTTTCCACCCTTGGGAACTGTAGTTCTCTCAAGGTTAGCACAAGAAAGTTAAATGGGGAGCCCCTAGGGCAACCCAGCAACAACAGGCACTTATTGCCAATGAGTTGTTAGACATGATAACTTTAAAAAGACACTATGGAGAGTTTTCAAAATGACACCCATAAAAAGAGTTAAAGATTAGGTGAGTGTGGAAAAAGGTTCCCACTCACTGAGGTATTAATGAAAAATATCCCACTAGAAAAGCAAAAAGTTCTGGGGTTGAACCAGCTCTGTGGAAATCTTACCGAACAACTTGCTTAGTCACCATGCACGTTCTTACACTTGTCTGTATCCCTCTGGCTCTTACCAACACAGGCACCCTCCCATCCTGCAATTCCTGGGCCCCTCTTGGCTTTGGGCCGATACTTGGTTTCAAAATTTCATATCCTTCTCGATATGCTCTTGGCTTTGCCAACACTTGTTTCATACGATACATTCCGTGGTATCTGCCACATGTAATACTTTGCTTTTACTCCATTCATGAATGTTCAACTTGCTTTTAACTCTGAGCGGGATTCAAAACTTTCAATTCACTCAGCATTCTAATAGTACTTGTTTCTGCATTTAAAAGTATATTCAAATACTTTCAGTTTGTTTGGCATTCAGAAAAGACTTTGCTATGAGTTACCGGAGCGACTGACATCTTTGGGCTTCTTCAGCTTTCTGGCTACCCCAAACTCTGCATCTCCCTCATGGCATCAACAGAAAGCAACACTCACACTCCTGGTTTAATGCGGCGGCTGGGGTCAATGGGAGTCTCACAGTTCCTGCTGTGCGGACCTGTTCAGGTGGGTAACAGGCCCTCCAGACACTCTCACAGATGATTACGGCCCCAGTGTCTCTTTCCCCGGCACAACACTGCTCCTACCGCCTGGATCTCCAGCTTCCTGCTCTCCAGCCCGTTCTCCTGCCCGCTCTCCAGCCCATTCTCAAGCTCGCTCTTGAGCTATATATCCAGCTCGCTCTCTTCCTCTCAGCATGGTGAGACTTTTTATATCCATCAGGTGTAATAAGTGACCCCAGGTGTTGGTCATAGAGTTCAATTTCCTAACTATGGAGAACTCCATTAGGAGGACATGCATGGATGTTCCTCTGGTATGTCCCCATAGCCCCCTTCTTCATCTCAGTACCAAAGAGGTATTTTCTAACTGTCTTATTTAATAAAAAAAAGACTGTTTATAACTCTGTTTTGTCTCTGATATGGGCGGGTATGAGTCAAATGCGGAAGTTGGTTTCTTCCTCCTCCCAGTTATAAAGTGGTGTTTCTGGGGGACAGTTTCGAAAGGAAGAAAAGGGAAAGGAGAGACAATATACTACAAAGGCTTTAGGGATAAAGGGTTCATTGGGGAAAGGGAAAGGGGGATACCATGTCTCACCTAAGGACGTCCTCTTCCCACTTTCCACATTCCCTCCACCAAGGTGATCCTTCCTTACATATCCACCCCCAGGGTCGGGATCCAAAAGCAATGGCCTTTCCCTGGCCACCTGAGAGCAGGATCCCGGAGGAAAAGAAGTAAGGACGCCCTCTAATTTCTCACATCATTAGTGATGGATGGTACCCCTATCTCTATATCCCACAAAGTCAAAACGCTTGGGGTACACCTGGACTCTAGTCTCACCATGAATAACCATATTAGCACACTTGCCTCCTTCATGGTATACATAGCCAAACTCATCACACTAAGTAGACCTTTCTTCTATGGTGAAAACTGCCTCACACTTGCCAGAGCCCTTACCCTAACGAAGTTAGACTATTGCAACATTCTACTGTTAGGCACCACCAAAAAGAATTAAAAAAAACTGCAATTCCTACAAAATAAAGCCCTTAGAGCAGCTCGGATCATTAACAGAAGAGAGCACATTTCTAAACACAGAAGAGATGCTCACTGGCTCCCAATACAAGCTTGCATCCTCCACAAAATCCTCACCATCACCCACAAATGCATCTCTGACAACGCCCCCATCTATCTCAGCCAAAGTACCTCTTGCAAAACATGGCTAGATCCAGAGCCAATACACACCTCCATATCCCACTATTCACCACCTCCAGAGCAGGCGGCACCAGCTTCCCCAAAGCAGCTCCATAGCCCATGATTTGCCACCTCCAGAGAAGGCAGCACCAGCTTCCCCACAGCATCTCCATATCCCACGATTTGCCACCTCCAGAGCAGGCGGCACCAGCTTCCCCACAGAAGCTCCATATCCCACGATTCGCCACCTCCAGAGCAGGCGGCACCAGCTTCCCCACAGCAGCTCCATATCCCACGATTCGCCACCTCCAGAGCAGGCGGCACCAGCTTCCCCGCAGCAGCTCCATATCCCACGATTCGCCACCTCCAGAGCAGGCGGCACCAGCTTCCCCGCAGCAGCTCTATATCCCACGATTCACCACCTCCAGAGCAGGCGGCACCAGCTTCCCCGCAGCAGCTCCAAATACCACAATTTCCCACCTACAGAGCAGGCGGCACCAGCTTCCCCACAGAAGCTCCATGTCCCACGATTCACCACCTCCAGAGCAGGCGACACCAGCCTCCCCACAGCAGCTCCATATCCCAGGATTCGCCACCTCCAGAGCAGGCAGCACCAGCTTCCCCACAGCAGCTCCATATCCCAGAATTTGCCACCTCCAGTGCAGGCGGCACCAGCTTCCCCACAGCAGCTCCATATTCCAGGATTCGCCACCTCCAGAGCAGGCGGCACCAGCTTACCCACTGCGGCTCCATATCCCAGGATTCGCCACCTCCAGAGCAGGTGGCACCAGCTTCCCCACAGCAGCTCCATATCCCAGGATTTGCCACCTCCAGAGCAGGCGGCAACAGCTCCCCCACAGCAGCTCCATATCCCACGATACGCCACCTCCAGAGCAGGCGGCACCAGCTTCCCCACAGCAGCTCCTCATCCCACGATTCACCACCTCCAGAGAAGGCGGTACCAGCTTCCCCACAGCAGCTCCACATCCCGCGATTCGCCACCTCCAGAGCAGGTGGCACCAGCTTCCCCACAGCAGCTTCAAATCCCACGGTTTACCTCCTCCAGAGCAGGCGGCACCAGCTTCCCCACATCAGCTCCATATCCCACGATTCACCACCTGCAGAGCAGGCGGCACCAGCTTCCCCACAGCAGCTCCATATCCCACGATTCACCACCTCCAGAGCAGGCGGCACCAGCTTCCCCACAGCAGCTCCATATCCCACGATTCGCCACCTCCAGAGCAGGCAGCTCTAGCTTCCCCACAGCAGCTCCTCACATCTGGAACTTGCTTCCCACCCACCTTAGCAACAAACCCTCCTTCCCGAAGTTCAAGAAGCTATTAAAAATGTGGATGTTTAACAAATACTAACAGCGCAAGTCAAACCCATTATGTCTCCTCACCCAGGATGACTCCAAACCTGCAAGTACCCCGCTCTGATTTGTAGAATCCACATGCACTGTTCTTTCCTTACATATCTGTGCAAGACGCCCTAGACACTTTGTAACTGCTCTAGACACCCAAGATGTATGTAACTGCTTAAGATGCTCAAGATGACTGTAACTGCTTGAGATGCCCAAGATGTATGTAACTGCTTAAGATGCTCAAGATGACTGTAACTGCTTAAGATGCCCAAGATGTATGTAACTGCTTAAGATGCTCAAGATGTATGTAACTGCTTAAGATGCTCAAGATGACTGTAACTGCTTAAGATGCCCAAGATGTATGTAACTGCTTAAGATGCTCAAGATGACTGTAACTGCTTAAGATGCCCAATATGTATGTAACTGCTTAAGATGCTCAAGATGACTGTAACTGCTTAAGATGCCCAAGATGTATGTAACTGCTTAAGATGCTCAAGATGACTGTAACTGCTTAAGATGCCCAAGATGTATGTAACTGCTTAAGATGCTCAAGATGACTGTAACTGCTTAAGATGCCCAAGATGTATGTAACTGCTTAAGATGCTCAAGATGTATGTAACTGCTTAAGATGCTCAAGATGTATGTAACCTACACCGTGACACCTAAGTGTTTGGGCTTATAACTAAATGCAATAAATAAAAACTAAAACTAAAATACCCTCCCCTACACAGGTTGGACCTAGATGTTTCACAGGGACACTGGGAGAGAAAGTCGACATTGCCCTGATCTCGACTCTTCCGATGTTCTACTGTGAAACAATACGGCTGAACATCCCGGAACCATTGCATAACTCAAGGGTTGGTTTCTTTGCGTTGGCTGATCCACAACAAAGGAGAATGATCTGTAACAAGTCTGAATTTGGGACCCAATAGGTAATATTTTAGATGGAGCATGGCCCACTTCATTGCCAGGGCCTCAAGCTCAATAACGGAATAATTCTTCACCCTGGGGCACAACTTCCTACTGATGTAGAGTATGGGGTGTTCTAGTCCATCATTATCTTGAGAGAGGACTGCTCCCAGTCCCATTAAAGAGGCATCTGTTTGCAGAATGAACTCTTTAGAGAACTCAGCTACCTTTAACATGGGGCAGTGACAAAGGGTCTGCTTCAATGTGGTATAACAGATTTGATCTTCCTCATAATACCTAATCTTATGGGGCTCAGTGTTTTTCAGTTTGTCTGTGAGTATTGCAGTTTTACCTGAGAAGTGTGGATGAATCAGCGATTGTAGCCGACCAATCCTGCAAAGGCTTTAAGGTCTTTTTTAATGTCTCTGTACTTTACGTGATGCACACAGACGCATTGGCAGATGCATATGCAGAGATCACTGTTGGGGAGAATTCTCAAGAATGGCTAATTTCCCTTACCTACTGAGTCCCTCAGCAGCTTTGCTGGATTTCTAGGATTTATTTTTTTCACCTGGTAAGAGTGTGAGCCTTTTTTCCCACTCGTACATGTGTTTTTGGCTATGTGTTGTACATTTTCATGTTTTCATGGACTGTGGAGCCTCACCTACTCCATAAGCATCATCTTTTCATTGTGTGTCACACAGAACCTTTAGTGCAGCGACACATGGATGTCTTTTTCACACTTCCCCCTGAAACTCCATTTTCTGGGATTGACTGCTGTCTCCCAGAACATGTAAAGTTGCCATTGACTTTATTAGTCTTTTTAAATTCACAGACCCAGTACAAACTATCTTCCATAGAGTACTGGAAAGGGTTAATAGTTAATCCTTTTTGTCTGTCTCTCATGGAACATTATTTTGTTCCCCTTTCTTTAATATTTGGCTGGTGGCAGTGGTATCTACCATTTTTCCCTACCGCGGTCCATGAAAACAGCCTTGGTATTTTTTTAGGCTAAGTTAGTAGCCTCGTACTTAAACCCGCTGGACCCCTTTTATTATAAAACGGTTCCGGCTGGGTTTATTCGCCATTCCTTTTTGTAATGGTCTTTCTCGTGTTTTTCTCTGTGCGCCAAACCAGGTTTGGTTCCTTTGTTCGCCGTCCTTTGGCGGGCTTCTGCTCAGAAGCCCTCCTTAGGCGCCTGAGATCTAGATGGTCTGAATGTGAGGGAGGGGTTTTAGGCCCCCTGCACAGGGTCTCATGATTTGATTGGGTAGGCGACTGACCGACAAGGACAGCCACCCTGCTGTGTGATTGACAGCCAGGCTGTGTGAATGGGGGAAAACTGCATAAAAAGCAGGTCTCTGGGTCTTGGAAGGCAGAGTCGCCACTGGAACGAGAGAACCGAAGAGAAGCTGAAAGAAGAGGACCACTACCACGACTGAACCTCCCGGTGAAGCCCTCCTGCTGGTCCGAATCTCCAAACTTCGATGACAGGGAAGATGTTATGCTTACCTGGTCTCTGCGGGGGCGCTGGGGCACGGTTGGACCCTCCCTCGACTTGGCTCCCCTGGATCACCTCACTCTCCCTGTCGCTGCAGGGCCTGCTGTTCTGGATGCTGGTATTGCCGCTGAGAGAAGATCAATGAGAATGGTGTGGTGGTGTCGTGACTTCCCTCGACCCTCTCGTGCCAACATGAAGTGTGCAAGCGTTTTCCCATGCAAGCTCAGCTGTTGTGTTGTAATGTTGAGCTATCCGTCCTGCTTCTTATAGCAGGGGCGCATAGAGTGGGTCGAGTTGCTTCACTGGTCCACATGGAAGTGTTGATTCAGACCGGCTGCGACCAATCCACTTAGAAGTTAAGTCTTTTGGTTATGATTATAGTTTGTTTATTATAATGTCTTTTGTCTTGATCATTAATAGTAAATCTTGCAATGTCTTATTTCATCCCACTAGGTGTGAAGATGCAGATCGTAGTCGTGGAGTGAATCTGGGGAGTCCCCTGAGGATGTTGGAGCTCCCAAAGTAGCTGGTAAGTTGGCCTTTATGATGGAATTCTAGTCTCAAGTGTGGCACAGCCAAGCGTTCGTTATCCATATGATTTCTAACCTGTTGTGTTCTTTTTCCCTTGCAGGAGAAGGCCGGTGTTAGGCAGGAACCTGTGCAGTTCCCTTTGGGAAAACTGCAAAAGATTTAGGACTACAGGTGTTAGCAGTAAACCCACTTGGTAGCAGTCTGTACCACCCAGATTTACCTGGTAGCTGTGGCTGAGCAGTCAGACTTCCCTCAAGAAGAGTTAGGCAGTATGCAAAGTATACACAATAGGCACTCAGACACAATAGCACAAGCAAACACTGACCAGAGCTTTGGTATTAAAGTATATAATTATTTATTTAAAAATACACTGTTTGAAACACTCCAGCACTCTTATTTGTAAAACACTCTAAACACAGTTACTATTATGATATATAGAACCCTTATTCCTTATTGGACAAGTCTTAGTTAACACCACTTATTTCCAGACAGAGGTGACCGCTTAACTATAGATGGCACTCCAATAAGTTAATGAAAAAGGGAGGGAAAACGGCAGAATATGTGAAGATACACCACTCTAAGATTTAGGAACACTTTTAGCAAGGCAGAAGAGCAAAACAAAAGGTTACTGGTGAGCCAAAGTCCATAGGCTGGGCCCACTCTTAGGGAGAGCAAAGCACAAATGCGCCCAAGATCACACAGTTACACTAGGCTTTGGGAGTCTTGCAGAGAGTTCGAAAAGAGTTTAGAGAGGCTCAAAAAAGTTTAGCCAGGGTGTCTCAAGCTAACACAGGTTCGAAAGCCGGGGGCTAAATCTACCCCGTACAGTCGGTGGCAAGGGAAGCCAGGTGGAACACAATACCTTAAGTGGAAGGATCCTCCAGCGGTGGCAGTTGTTCCTGGCAGGGTGCAAGTTGCGTCGTCGTCCAGGGGAGAAGAAGATCTCGACTTGGAGGAAAGATGAAGGTCGTTGCACTGCCAGGGAAGAAACCAGCCGCAGAGTTTTCCGGTTAAAGGTGTACCTTTTTTCGCGGTCGTGGTAAAACGTGGTATCCCGGTTGCCGGGGTGCTTGGCACAGGCAAGGCGGCCACGAGGTACGTCGGAAGGCAAAAAGACGGTGAAACTGGTTATCCCCACCAGTCAAAGGAAGAAGACTCTCCGGCGGGAGATCTCCTCTGTCGTTGGGAAAAGTGGTGAGACGGTCCAGCAGGGCTCCACCGGTGGTGTCGTCGTGGCAGGTCGGCTCAGCTTCTCCCTCGTCGGATTCTTAGGTCCTGTGCGACTTCTGAAGTTCCAGTCCCAAAGCCTGCTTTATGCAGAAAACCCCATTCACTCAGCCTAGCTGTCACTCAAACATGCTAAGTGGTGAGCCGGTCGGCTCACCACTTGGGCCAATCAGGACGGAGTGCGACTTGAGTTGCCTAGGTAACTCAGTCCAGGGTGCCTAAATCCCCTCCACCCCTCTAAGTACCCAGACAGAGTGGCACCACTTTGGAGGGCTTCTGTGGAGAAGCCCGCAAAAAGTGGAACAAAGTGCTCGACTTGGTTGGAGTCACAGAAGAGAACACAAACGCCATTTTTGAACCGAGTTTGGCAAAAAATACCAACCGGAGAATTAATAATAAATAAATAAACCTGTGGTATGTTCGAGGCTATCGTAATAAATAAATAAAGATAGTAGCCTCGAACAATGGGAAAATCCCATAGAGAAATATTCGCGGTTGAATATAAAAGTAGTATCCACTGCCACCAGCCAAAACTCGATCAGTGGGGACGGAGACGTGCCCCCTCGACTAACAGACCCCGGGCATATCGAATTGCCCCGGCAGTACGTCCACAATATGATGTTGTACTGGTTCTGTCAGAATTCAAGACTAGTAAAGTCAATGGTGACTTTACATGCCTGGGAGACAGTAGTCAGTCCCAGGGTATGGAGTCTATACTGGGGGTCACTATGACACCCCTGTGTTACTGCACTGAGGGTGCTGTGTAACACACATCACAAAAACACATGAAGCCCTATGGGGTAAAAGACCCCATAGCCCATCAAACACATCTAGAGTCAAAGAAACACACTCAAATCATGTCCAAGAGTGAGGGTAAAAGAGTCTCACTCTTGGTAGGAGAAAAAATAAACCCAAAATCCAGCAAAGCTGCTGGGGACTCACTAGGTTAGGAAATTCAGCCTAAACAGAATTCTCCTAACACTCGCCCCCCCAGACTAAGGGACAGGAGGATTAATCCACTCCTGATGAACCTCATACCTCTAGTCGATGACATACATCCTAGAGAGTCCATCAGCATTTTGATGGTGACACCCTGACCTGTGCTCAATGGTGAAATCAAACCCTTGCAGGCAGATTGACCATCTCAATAGTTTTGGATTTTCCCCTTCATTTGCATTAACCATCTCAAGGTTGGTGGTCAGTCTGAATAACAAAGTAGAACCATACAAGTATGCCTAAACTTCTTCAGTGCCCACACAATAGCAAAGCATTCTCTTTCGATTGTTGCCCACCTTGTCTCAGGATCCTTCAGCTTACGGCTGATGAAGCAAATGGGGTGCTCCCTACCCTTCTCATCCAGTTGGCTTAGAACTGCACCTATACCTACATTGGAAGCATCAGTTTGTACAATGAAAGTTTGGTGGTAGTCAGGAGCTCTCAGTACTGGAGCTTGGCAAAGAGCTTTCTTCAGTTTTTCAAAGGCCTGATTGCACTCCTTATTCCATTTGACTTTTTAGGAATTTGGAGAGGAGATTACATTCAGTGGAGAAGCTATGGTCCCATAGTTCTCAATGAAATTCCTGTAATACCCAGTGAGGCCTAGGAAGCTCTCACTTGGGTTGTGAGTAGTTGGTGTTGTCAATTTTGCACAGCTTCAATCTTGCTGGGCAAAGGCCTTATTTCTCCACCTCCTACCTCATGTCCAAGGTAGACCACCTTACTTTGACCAATCTGGCATTTACTTGGCTTTGATGTCAAATGGCCTGTTCAAGAGCTGCAACACATGTCCTAGGTGGTTCACATGATGTCTCTCGTCAGGATGTCATCCAAGTATGCCATGCAGAAGTCTCTCCATCCCAGCTAGAACTTGGTTCACCATCCTTTGGAATGTAGCAGGTGCATTTTTTAATCAAAAGGCATGACCTTAAACTGGTACAAGCCAACTGGGGTTGAAAATGCAGTTTTCTCCTTGGCATGGTCTGTCAAGGCTATTTGCCAATAGCCTGACGTAAGGTCAAATGTGCTGAGGTACTTGGCTGCACCAAGTTTATCCACCAACTCATCTGTCCTTGGCAAAGGGTGGGCATCAGTCTTGGTGACTGCATTTAAGAGCTCTATAGTCCACACAGAATCTCAAGTCTTTGATCCTGCCTTTGGTACTAACACAACTGGGCTAGACCATGGACTAGTAGAGGGCTCTATTACCCCGAGATCAAGCATCTTCTTGACCTCCCCTTGATATGGGTTCTACATTTTCTGACATTCTGTATCCTCTGCTTTTGACTGGCAGACAGTCACCAGTGAGTATCTCATGCTGTCCCAAGGGGTCAAGCCTGGTGAGAGTGAGAACAGGAGGCAAACTGATTTAACATAGATTTGCACTCCTCTTGTTGCTCAGGTGTCAGATCTGAAGAGAGATTGACTCCTTCAATTTTTCATCTAAAGGTACACCTCTGAGGAGATCAGGGAGAGACTCACTCTCTTCTTCCTCTGCTGCTGAAGCTAGAAGCAAGGCTCCTACTTCAGGTCTGGAGATGTACGCTTTCAGTCGGTTGGTGTGGAAGACTCTAGGAGCTTCCCTGGGTCTGCCCAGATCACCAGATAGTTGACCTCTCCAAGTTTCCCACAACTTTGAAGGGTCCCATCCATTTGTCTTGCAAGGCCCTCTGCCTTGTTGGGAGCATAACGAGAACTAGCTGGTCTTGAGTGAACTCAACCATGTTAGCCTTTTGATCATGCCAATGCTTGACCAAAGCTTGTCCAGCTTTCAGGTTATCACTAGCTTCTGCCATCATGTGTGACATTCTCCTCCGGAGACCTATCACATAGTCAGTCACTCTGACTGGCTTGAGGGGAGGAGCACCTTCCAATCCCTCCTTAATCAGGGCCAATGGACCTCTGACTGATGGCCATAGAGAAGTTCAAAGGGAGAATAACCTACTCCCTCCTGAGGGACTTCTCTATAAGCAAAGAGAAGGCATGGCAGTAGAAGGTCCACTTTCTTTTCAGGGTTCCTCTAAAGCACCTATCATGCTCTTCATGGTTCTGTTAACCTTTCTACCAACCCATTGTCTGGGGTGGTATGCGGTTGAGAACTTGTAAGTAACTCCACAGTTTTCCACATGGCTTTCATGTAGTGGGACATAAAGTTTGACCCCCTGTCGGATATTACTTCCTTAGGAAACCCAACCCTGGTAAAAATACAAGGAGGGCCTTAGCCACAGCCGGAGCTGTAACAGTCCTCATAGGAATTGCCTCAGGGTACCTAGTAGCATGGTCTACTACAACAAGGATAAACCTGTTGCCTGAGGAGGTTGGGGATCAAGGGACCAACAATGTCATCAATCCCTACCCTCTCAAATGGGACTCCCACAACTGGGAGAGGCACTAAAGGTGCCACATTCTTGGAGCCAACCTTACCAGAGGTCTGGCAGGTATGGCAGCTCTTGCAAAACTTATCTACTTCAGCCCCATTTTTGGCCAATAGAAGTAGAGTGAGAGCCTTTCCTTGGTCTTTCTTGAAACTCAAGTGACCAGCCAAGGAATCTCATGGGCTAGTTGTAAGAACTGTTGTCTGTTCTCTTGTGGGACTACAAGGCGTTTGTAGTCTCCAGGTTCAGACTCAGTGGGTTCACTGTAGAAGAGGCCATCTTCCAGTGCAACCTATACTTCCCAGGCTCTTGCCCATCAGCCTGAGAAGCTGCCTGGTGGCGGAGACCCTCCAGAGTTGGACATTCTCTTTGTCCCTTACGGAAAGCTGCCCTGCTGGGCCACCTTCTGCCAGTAAAGACTGCAGCTCAGGATGGTCCTCAGGGTCTAGATCTCCAATAAGTTCTTGGCCTCCCACTAGCTCTTCTTCAGAGTCTAGTTCAACCACACAGGTTGTACCTCCCTCTCAGCCTCAGCTGGAGGTGGAGTTACAGGTGTAACTGTGGAAACCTAGGGAAGTCCTTGTTGGAGCACTGGAGTGCTTGCTGCTGGCTTTTTCCTAGGAGTCTTGGGTTGCCCCTTTGCTCCTGATCTGGTAGTACTGCAGTAGTTGCTCCAGTGGGAGAGGAGTGATCTCTGTCATCATCTCTCCTGAGATAACCCTCTCAGGGTTTTCTCTCTTGCAGGTTTTGTGAGCTCCTGTAACCTTTTACTAGGTGGTCTGGGGTATGTGACACAACTCCAAGAGCTTTAGGTCATTACCCAACAGAACCTACCTGGCACTTCACATTGTACACTGACAGGTATTTTTACAGCCATATCATTACACTGGATGAGAACTGGTAACTGGGGACACATCTGCACAGGCCCTCCAGCTAACTTGGTGAGGCATTTGGGTGCCTTAGCAACATCCTCTGCCTTGAAAAATGATTCATCCACCACAGTTATGCTGGCCCAGTGTCCCTAATGGCAGGAGTCTCCTGACCATTCACCTGGACACTGTCCTTATAATACTCTTTAGTATTATCTGGGATAGAATTATACACATCTAAATTCTGTTGTTCCCACAACCCCAGCAGGTGTCATGCATCTCTGCTCCACAAGGTCAGGGTTTTTCCAACTCCTTTGGAAGCAGTATCCATAACCCAGTTCCGAGTGCCAAGCCAGTCCAATTGGGACCTTTTGGACCCATTCTCTGCGCCAGGTGGCACCAGGCTCATAAATTATGGCCCAGCCCAGCGCTGGAAGCGCCGGTGCTCATAATGCTTGGTGGACTTACCTGCAGCAGACCATGCTGCTTATTTGCCTGCCAGTTGAGCCTCTGATTCCTCTTGTTTTGGAACTACTTTTCCTGTTGGTTGGGTGGAGCCACTCCCTAGATTGAGACACTGGGAACTCTCTGGAAGGCAGGAACCTTTTCTTACGAGGAACTCTTTTCTTACTAGGCGTGCTGTGAAGGAGAACTCCTAAGCACTACAGGGGGGGCTATTTAAACCACACCCGGTGGATGAATCTTGCTTTGCGTTATTCTGCAACCTGGTGCAGGCAGTATCGCTCATTCGTGTCTTCTGCATCCGGTGCTTGGCTTAAGGAAACAAGGCTTTACCATCCTGATCCAGTCTTCAGCAACGCCTATAAATGACAAGAAAGAAGCTGGTTAGCATTCCGGCATCTGAAGGGCAAAGGCTTACCATCCTGCTGAATCCAGTCTTCAGCAACGAACCCTATAAAGACAAGAAAGAACAGGTTAGCATTCCGGCATCTGAAAGGCAAAAGCTTACCTACTCTTCGTGCGCGTCCGGAGGTCTTCACTCTGCATCCGGCATCTGAAAGACCAAAAGCTTACCAACTCTTTCGCACGCTCCGGAGGCCCTTGCGGCGCTGCATCCCGCATCTGAAAGACAAAACAAGGTGCGTTTAAATACATTGGGGAACTTTAATACTCTGCGTGCCATTACTCCTTTCACATCTTAACCCAGTGGGTATTCCGGCACCCTGCAGCCGCTCCGAACTCGTACTGCAAAATAAAAAGACAGTTTAGGCGCATCGTGAGGCAGGCTAACAAGCGCTTACTTACGTGCTTCCAGGCGCTTCTATCATCACACGGGCTCCATCTTCAACTCACTTCGGCCCGTCATCCGCCATCGCCGGACCCTGCAAAACAAGAGACATCATTACTAAAACTTAAGACATTTGAATGATCGAAACTTACCGTTCGTGCAGTAACGACGGACAGCAGTCCTCTGAGTCAAGGCCTGCGCTACCTACGTGAAGGAAACTGGTTAAGCACCCTGCCCCGCGG
Organism: Ambystoma mexicanum; assembly: GCA_002915635.3. Lineage (NCBI taxonomy): Eukaryota > Metazoa > Chordata > Amphibia > Caudata > Ambystomatidae > Ambystoma > Ambystoma mexicanum. Next base: position 1,526,497,857 of record CM010932.2, on the reverse strand, counting down.
GGCAGATGGAGAGCTCGGCATTCACTTACCTAGGTGATAGCGTTAACGCTTGGGCTACAGGAGAGGAGAAGAGGAAAGGTAGGATAGCTCCCCGATACTCCCAGTTCATTAACCCATATTTTTTATCTGCAACATCTACTCTTCGCGTTAGGCATCGGCGCAGAGTCCAGCCCAAAGAGCCTGGCCGGGGCTACCTTCACCTTTGAAGTACGTACGCCAGTCAAGAACCCGCCTCTGCGAGATCAGGTGAGCGTTACAGACAAAGCTACCGCAAACTCTCGCCCAGGCGCTATGGAAACTCGACTGACCCCTAGCCCGGTTCTGGGGAACTAATGCAGAAGTGCATTCAGCTCGTCAGGAACGAATGCTCAAGAAGGGGACTAATATTTTCCAAGAGAGAAAGACATCTTGCTAGACATGCTACAGTCACCAGCCGACAGACCCCGTGCCGCATCAGGGGCCAAATTCCTTCAACATCTCTCTGAATCCAGTGCAGATCAACTACCTGGAATGTACTGGCTCGCCCGAACGATTTCTGGTGACCAAAGGTTTGCAGTATTTATCATCAGTGCGGTGCACTTCTTATGCCGGCCAGGCACCTTTCCAACTGATCAGCAAAGTAGTTTTTGTACTTTCGTACCTTAGTGGCAATGCGGCACTGGTCGTCCCTCTATTAATCAGATGATCCAGTTCTCATGATTTTGAAGCCTTTCAGCTTAGTATGGACAACTGTTCGCAAGCATCACAGGGCAGCCTTGACAATGAGCTTCTTTCGTTGCGCCCAGGGTAATCAAGACCTTGGCTTATATTGCAGTCTTCAATGACTAATAGTGGAAACTCAAATGGCTGAGGACAAAAGGTTTACCTTTTATAGAGGTTAGTGGAGAGCTCAAAGACGTTTTAGCCCAATTAGTGAATCCCCACAAGACTGTTCGGATTATATAGACTTGGTCGTTTCAAATTAGATCACAGGCTGCAGAACAGGAACGGCCGATCGTTCCAATTGATGCTCGAGTATTTTCCAAACCGCCAACTCCTTCCAACGGAGTAACTCCGGGGACACCATGCAAATTAGGGGGTCTGAAAGGTCCTCTAACACAAAGGAGCGGGAAAGGAGGAAACAGTTGCAATTATGCCTATATTGCGGAAACTCTGGGCACTTCTTCGCGACTGTCCGGTGAACCTGCCAAGAAGGCAGTAGGAGCTGCAGTTACCAATGTTACAAACTCTGAGCAGGGAAACTGACCTTCGCCCGGGAAGATAGAGGTCCCTCTTGCCGAGCGTGAAACCAGTTCCGTACCTCGCATTTCGTGATACCTATGGTCCTCATTAGCCTGATAATCCGGATCGATTACATGCGATTGGAAGCTTACGTCGACAGCGGTGCCATCGGCAATTATGTGGATCATGAAATGGTTTTGGGATGAATCTAACTCTTTGTCCCAAGGCTGTAAAGGAACGTCATTACTACGGTGGATGTACGGAGATAGCCTCCGGCCAGTTAGCGCATACCACTCAAGAGGTGACTGCTATTAAGCAAGATGGACACCATGAGTAATCGTGTTCGATGTGATCAAGGCCCCTCAGTTCAGTTATTCTAGGAATACCTGTTAGAGAAACACATCCTCTATCGATTGCGAGCAAGAACGGTCCAGTTTCAGAATGTGTCTCTACTTGTCACCCTCCACCTGGTGTTGACTGGCCGCATCTTCAGAGACTCCCAGTACCTCCGAGATACCTGAACCTAAGATGTTTTCGGAATGATCAGGCTAACTCTCTACCTCCTCATAGGCTTATGATGCAGATAGACGGATACCTGGATTACTCCTCTTTAGTTAGAATTTATGCCCTCACCGAGCCTGAGAACCTTTCACTTCGACAATTGGATCAATACCTGGCAAATGGGTTATTTCTTCTCAAGTCCCCTGCTTCTTTCAGCTTTGTTTTTCGTTCCAAAAAGGAAGGAGACCTTAAATTTGTATCGATTATCGCTCCCTCACCAGATCACCGTTAAGAATAGATATCCTTACTTTGACCCTGAACTCCTGACCAAGTCAGAAAACATGCATATATACAAAGCTGATCTTAAGGAGCTTACCACTTGGTACGAGTAAAAGTGGCGATGAATTGAGACGGCCTTCCGCCGCCAGGTATGGCTATTTGAATATCAGGTCATGCCCTTTCGGACTTTGCAATGCCCCGGCCGCCTTTCAATATTTTATGAACGATGTCCTCAGAGAGCTTCATAGATGTATGTGTTGTTGTTTACATTGACGACATCCTTGTTATTCTTCATCGGAATCTGACACATCGGAAACACGCGTGAAAATGGTCCTCTCAGAGATTGCGTCAACATAAACTTTCGCTAAGTTGGAAAAATTGTTTTCAACGTGACTGAAGTTGAATTCTGGGATTCATATATCACCTGGCGGAGTGCGTATGGATTCAAAGAAGGTCGATGCAGTCTCAATGGCCATCACCATCCTCCGTAAAAGGTGTGCAAAGCATGTTAGGCTTCGCTAACTTTTTACGCGCAGGTTTATCCCAGAATCTCCTCGAATTAGTCCAGCCCATCACTGCCTTGTTAAAGAAAAACAAACGTTTTGAATGGTCTTACCTGAGGCGAACAAGCTTTCCAGGATTTGAAGACTAAATTTATCTCTGCCCAATCTTTAAAACACCTCGCCCCGAACTCCCTACATCGTGGAAACTGATGCTTCAAGCCTTGCCATGGGGGGTTTCTATCACAAAAGGACCCGGTAACCAATCATTGCCTCCGTTGCATTTGGTCCCGCAAATTCTCGCTCCTGAAATCAATTACACGATTACACTGACAAGGAATTCTGGCTATCAAGTCTGCCTTTAAGCTTGGCGCATTATTTCTGCTGGGGCCCGACCCACCGTTACTGTGATTACGGATCTCCGAAACCTGCCAATATTGAAGACCGGCAAAAGCCCAATCCTCTAGACAACTCCGTTGGGCATTATTCTTTGCCGAGTTTGACTTCATAATTACCTATCGACCTGTTACAAAGAACGGTAAAGCCGATGCCCTTTTCTCGGATGGAGTGGAAGAAACTTGATCAACCCTAAAACCTGTACCAATCATTCCCAGAAGCAAAGAATTCTGGGTGTAATCGCCACAGAATCCATAGAGGAAGTTAAGGATAAAGCCAGGCAACTTTAACTCCAGCAGACATACAGAATTGGCATCTGCAGGGAAAGGACTTTGCAGTAAAGGGACAACTTATTGTATTTCAAGAACGATTATACCTACCCAGCACAGATTTTACAGAAAAAAGTAATCTCTTGTTATCACGACTCTTTAATGGAAGGTCTCCCGGTTATAGCCAAGACCTCAGAAAAAGATCAAGCGCTACTTCTGTGGCCGTCTTGGAAAAAAAGATATCAGAGACTTTATAATGTCCTTGGAGTATGCGCCCAAAAACAAGAGTCAAAAGGAAAGACCAGGCAGGCCCTTACGCCCTATTGACATTCCCACCTCGCCCTTGGCATACCGCTTTCTATGGACTTCATCACCGATCTACCTCCATGCTCCGGATTACAATACGATTCTAGTAATCGTGGACTTATTCCTCCAAGATGCGCATTTCATTCCGCTCAAAGGCTTGCCAACAGCAGCAACGGTCTGGCCCGAGAATTTCTTCGAAAACATCGTTCCGACTGCACGGTTTTCCTTCGGTTCTAATTTCGGATCGAGGTAGTCAATTTATTATTCTCATTTTTGGCGAAGTTGCTGTCGTCTGGCTCTCAAATTGATGTGAGACTATCGACCAGATCACCACCCTCGAGACCGGGGACGGGGGGGGAAACCGAGAGACCAATCAAACTCTGGAACAGTATTTTCCGCGTGCATGCTGCAACAAACTGAAAAATCTTGGAAAGATATCCTTTGGCATAGCCAGTATGCCTACAATAACTCTGTTCCATTCGGAACTGGGAAAACGCCCGTTTTTCTTTTTGTACGGCAAGTCACCCTCGAACCTCGGAGTTGGATTCCCCTCCTAAGATCTTGAAACACCAGCAGTTAGACTACCTGCATTCTCTACAATCACCCAAGCCTTTAAGGAAGCTGTTTCTCACCTCAAAGGCTAAAGAACAATACAAGAAAGGAGCAGATCAACATCGGAGGAAGCCCCTCACTATCAAGTAGGGGATCAAGTCTGGTTATCCACCAAATATCTATCTTTATCTCTAAAAGGGCCACGCACATTCAACCCAAGATAACCTTGTTCCTATTCCATCACTACACTAGTAAACCCAGTAGCGGTCAAGTTGACTTGCCCCCGCACATGAAGATACATCCGGTCTTCCACGTCTCTCTATTAAAACCGCGTCAACCTCAAACTCGCGACTAACCGAAATCTGCCAAAACCTATTCCTAGTGGATGGAGAACTCGGGTTTGAAGTCAAAAGCATTCTGGACTCCAAGATCTCCCAAATCTAAACTATTCTACCTAATGGACTGGAAAGGTACGGCCCCCAAGAGAGATCCTGGGAACCTGCTGAATATGTCCACGCTCCTTCGCCTAATCAAAAGATTTCACCGAACTTTTCCTGACAAGCCAAAACCCCCGGAGAAGCCCGTTTGGGAGGGGCCTTGAGGGGGTACTGTCATGATCTCTGCTTCCAAAAGTCAGGTTTTTCCACACTCCCTTGGAAGCAGATCCATAACCTCAGGTCCGAGTGCCAACCAGTCCCAATTGGGACCTTTTGGACCCAGTCCTGGCGCCAGTGCACCAGGGCTCATAAATATGCCCAGCCCAGCGCTGGAAGCGCCGGGCTCATAATGCTTGGGTGGACTTACCTTCAGCAGACCATGCTGCTTACTTGCCTGCAGTTGAGCCTCTGATCCTCTTCTGTTTGGAACTACTTTCCTGTTGGGTTGGGCTGGAGCCACTCCCTAGATTCAGAACACTGGAAACTCTTCTGGAAGGCAGGAACTCTTTTCTTACTCAGGAACTCTTTTCTTACGTTAGGCGTGGCTGTGGAAGGAACACCTAAGCACTACAGGGAGGCTATTTAAACCACACCCGTGTGGATGGAATTCTGCTTTGCGTTATTCTGCAACGTCTGCAGCAGAACGCTTCATCGTGTCTTCTGCATCCGTCGGGGCTTAAGGAAAAAGGCTTACCATCCTGAATCCAGTCTTCAGCAACACCTATAAAGACAAGAAAGAAACAGTTAGCATTCGGCATCTGAAAGGCAAAGGCGTTACCATCCTGAATCCAGTCTTCAGAACAACCTGATAAAGACAAGAAGAACAGGTTAGCATTCCGCATCTGAAAGGCAAAAGCTTACCTACTCTTCGTGCGCTCCGGATGTCTTCACGTTCTGCATTCCGGCATCTGAAAGACAAAACTTACCAACTCTTCGCACCTCCGGAGGCCTTCGGCGCTTGCATCCCGCATCGTGAAAGACAAACAAGCGTACGTTTAAATACATTGGGAACTTTAATACTCACGTGCCATTACTCCTTTCCACATCTAACCCAGTGGGTATTCCGGCACCCTGCAGCCGCTCCGAACTCGTACCTTCCAAATAAAAAGACAGTTAGAGCGCATCGTGAAGCAGGCAACAAGCGCTTACTTACGTGCTTCCAGGCGCTTCTATTCATCACACGGGCTCCATCTTCAACCATCTTCAGCCCGTCATCCGCCATCGTCGGAACCCTGCAAGAACAAGAGACATCATTACTAAAGACTTTAAAGACATTGAATGACTCGAAACTTACCGTTCGTGCAGTAAACGACGGACAGTCAGTCCTCTGAAGTCAAGAGGCCTCGCGCTTACCTATCCAGTGAAGAAACTGGTTACAGCACCCTGCCCCGAGGCAGATGGAGCTCGGCATTCACTTACCTAAGGTGAGAGCGTTAACCTTTGGGGTCTACAGGAGAGGGAGAAGAGGAAAGAGATAGGGACATTCCCAATAACCCAGTTCATTAAGCCCATATTTTCTATCTGCAGACATCTACTCTAGCAGCGTCAGGCATACAGTGCACAGAGGTCCAGCCAAGAGCCAACCGTGTGCTACACATTCACCTTTGAAGATACGGTAATTCGCCCAGTCAAGACGGCGCCTCTGCGAGAGAATCAGGTAGCGTTACACTAGAGAGACTAAAGAAACACTGGCTGAGACACCAATGGGTTCATCAGCCAGCAGTAGAAAGTTTCCACTTGCCATTGGACTTCCTCTCTGAGAGCGAAGCTAAGGAGGCAAGCTGATCCCTGAAGTTTACCTTTCATCTGGGATCTCCTTTCACATGGTCAGTGGCCTTACAAACAAAGCATGAGCCAAAGGCTCGCTGGAATGGAGGCTTGTTCTCACCTCCTGGTTTGCACCAGAAGGTACACTAGCTGAGTGGTTTCCCTGTGCTTACCCTTATGGTTTTGTTTGGGCCCTCTTTGGAATTGCAGTATAGAATTCTCTTTGGATCCTTTTTAGGCTGTTCCCTCATCCTGTGCCTTCTGGCAACCCACAAGTCAGCAGCCTTAGCTAGCTTTCTGGAATCTAATTCCTTGAATCAGCCAAGTGCTGTCTGAGCTCAGGAGAGCAGGCATCATAAATTGTCTCCAACATAAAAAAATTCTTCATACCTTCATAAGTGTTCACCTTGTAACCCTTAATCATCCCTCTAGTTTTTCAACCCTTCACTCACCCAGGAGCCCAAGGGTACCATCATGCTTTTGAGGTTCTAAACCTCTTAAGATACTGGAAGGGTCTTCCCAAATCTAGCTATCAAAGCTAGTTTCACACATTCATAGTCCTTCCTATCCTCCTCCCCATCTCCATTACCACATCAGTTGCAACAGGGGAAGCCTAGAGAACAACCAGGTGAGTAAGTCATTTCCTGTGATGTTCTGGAGCCCATGATTATATTCAAACAGAGACAACCAATCCAACACATCCAACTTAGGCTCATACATACCAACCAATTCTTTAGGCATCCGGGTCTTTAGGACTGGAACTTCTAGAGGAGCCAGAGAGAGAAGCATTCTCAACAGATCAATTTCTCATTTCTAGCCATACTTGAGCTCATTCCCTTAGCCTAGTTCTTTGTCTTTGTTCAGCCTTGTATTAGTTTTTTAACTCTAATTCTAGTTTCATTTTCTCTAGTTCAAGTATTGAGGACTAAATGTGGGACCTGGTAAAGGTCCAGTAGGTAGAGCAGACAGAGGCCTAGAGGGACATCTACAACAGTTTCATCCTCCTCTTCTGGTTCTGACCAAGATCATCAATACTTTGTCAATATCAATATCATACTGTTATCTACATTTTCTGGCATGTAGGTTCCTCAGACCATCATCCAGACTTTGGTTAGCTAACAACCTTCTATTAACTCCATTTCTTGCCTTTAGTCAGGAGATTCTTATGCTTACAGAGAACTCTTAAACAATCAGCAGTTTTGTAGCAAGGACTCTTGACTATACTTTCCATAGTTAACATGTTAGAAAGATTACTTTTCAGTGCTAAGCTTGTGGTTAGTTGCACTAGGTATCTAAGCACACTAAAATGTATACTCAATACAAATCCCACCGCTGTACACCAGTGTTAGGCAGAAACCTGTGCAGTTCCCTTTGGACACTGCAAAAGATTTAAGACTACAGGTGTTGGCAGTAAACCCACTTGGTAGCAGTCTGTACCACCCAGATTTACCTGGTAGCTGTGGCTGAGCAGTCAGACTTCCCTCAAGAAGAGTTAGGCAGTATGCAAAGTATACACAATAGGCACTCAGATACAATAGCACAGCAAACACTGACCAGAGCTTTGGTATCAAAGTATATAATTATTTATTTAAAAACACACTGTTGA
>CM010932.2:1526420155-1526490003 GCA_002915635.3 Ambystoma mexicanum | reverse complement strand
GAGAATTACCCCTTCCAGTCAACCAAGAACTGCAGACGTCCCCGAAAAAGAACGAGAATCACAAATACCAGCCACTTCAATATTCTGGACCCATCGGGGTGATGACAGGAGGGGGTACACTCATCCCGTGCACGGGAAAAACGATCCACCACGTCCTTCTTTAATTGCGATACATGGAAAACAGGATGAATCCTGGACCAAGGCGGAGGGAGCTTGAGCTTGTACGCAGACGACCCCTTTCGTTGCAAAATGTGAAAGGGACCGAAGTATCCTCGGGGACAATTTGGACGGCACCAGATGACGAGGTAAGAATCGAGAAGCCAACCAAACTACATCTCCCTGGCACCAATCTCGAGCTGGAGTGCGATGTCTATCAGCAGAGCGTTTGACACGGGCCTGGGCCTCCAGAAGAGAGGTCCTGGCTGTTCGATGTCCCATCTGGATAGCCATTGATGAGAAAGGTCCACATCGGGAAACCTAGATGCGGAGATCGGACCGCTGGGAAAACACTGAGGGTGATATCCGTAGGAGCAAAAGAAAGGGCTGAACCCCAAGGCTGAGTGTCGAGAGTTGTTATATGCAAATTACGCCAAAGGCAACAAGGAACACCAAGTTATCTTGTGAGGAGGAGATGTAACAACGCAAATAACCCTCAAGGTCTGATTTAGACGTTCCGTCTGACCATTTGTCTGTGGATGGAAAACCGGAGCTCAAAGCCCGGGAGATATGCAAACTCTTGCATACTTGCTGCCAATATCGAGATGTATATTGTGAACCTCGACCAGAAAACGATGGTCTCAGGAAGTCCGTGAAGAGAGAAAATCCGTGAAAGGAAAATCTTTGCCATCTGGGCTGCGGTGGGAATCCGCGGAAGTGGAACAAAATGTGCCAATTTAGTGAAGTAATCGATTGTGACCATGATTACTGTACAACCGTCCGAGAGGTGGCAGATCGACAATAAAATCTGTGGAAAATCATTTGCCAAGGACGGTTAGGAACTGGCATTACTGAGAGGAGACCCGACGGGCAGATCGCGGGCATTTTGATTGCAAGCAGAATGGCGCAAGCAGATACGTAATCTATGATGTCTCGAGTCATTTCCGGCCACCAGAAATTACGCTGGACAATTCCTTAGTATTAGCCACACCTCTGTTGACCGGCTAGGTAGGAGTCGTGACAAAGATTCAGAACCGTTTCTACGTAGTTCACTCGAAGGGAGGAAGAGCATTTTTTATTATACGCACATCCTTGGACCAAGGTAAGTTTCCAGGTTGCCATAAACTGTGATTCAACTGGATAAATTGCAAAGTTGAGTTAGCCACGTTTTGTTAGAAACGTGGTAACCACCTGCACAAATGTGGCTCTGGGAAACAGAGGCTCTGTTCGGAAAGGCGTAGAGGAGTTATAATCCTTTTCTAGACAAAGCATCCGCTTTGAGATTGACTCTCCCCGGGAATGAAGGTGAACACAATCTCATACTGTGAAAAGAAGTGTGCCCAACGTGCCTGTCGGCTATTTCGGGTCTGAGCATATTGCAGGACGCGTAAATTACTGTGATCAGTCCGGACCTCGACTGAGTGTCTTGCCCCCAATAGTAGGTGTCTCCACTCTTCAAATGCCCTTTTATAGCTAGTAGTTCTTTTCAAGCACTGAATAAATTTATTTCAGAGGGAGACAGTGTCTTAGAAAGATAGGCTATAGGACATTCTATTCCTTGGTCATTTTCTTGTAGCAGAACAGCCCAAGGCCTGATGAGACGCTGTCCGATTCAACGATGAATCTCTTGGCTTGATCCGGGGAAATCAAAATGGGTCCTGTGAGGAAATGTTCCCTTCAGTTTCTCAAATGCTAGTTGTGCCTCCTCTGACCAAAAGAATCGTACGTTCTTTTTCAGAAGAGCCGTCAGTGGGAGTATTTCTTGGCGAATAATGTGGGATGAAACGTCTGTAAAAGTTTGTAAATCCTAGAAATCTCTGCAGATCTTTGATGCACGCGGCATAGGCCAATCAGTAACAGCTGAAACCTTCCTAGGGTCCATGGCTACCCCATTTGCAGAAATTATGTATCCTAGATAGGCAACCTGGTTTCTGTGAAACTCACATTTCTCTAGTTTGCAATAGAGATGATTGTTAAGCAGTCTCCGTAGGACTTCTTTCACGTGCTGACGGTGTTCTGATGGGGATGTAGAGAAAACCAGAATATCGTCTAAATAGACAATAACTGTGTGAAGAAGAATGTCTGAAAATAGGTGGTCCATTAAAGCGTTGGAAGACAGCCGGGGGCGTTGGACAGGCCGAAGGGCATTACCTTGTATTCATAATGTCCCAAAGGAGTACGGAAAGCCGTCTTCCACTCATCGCCAGCTCGTATACGGATGAGATGGTAAGCCCCACGGAGATCCAGTTTTGTAAAGATGGTGGCTCCTTTAACGGCTTCGAGTATATCTGGTATGAGAGGCATAGGATAGCGATCAGGGATTGTGATCTTATTCAAGCCCCGGTAATCGATACATGGTCTGAGTTCCGTAGATCCTTTCTTGGGGATGAAGAATAAGGAAGCTCCAGCTGGTGAGGTGGATTCTTGAATAAGTCCATTGCGAAGATTCTTTTGTAGATATTCCATAAGGACTTCTCGTTCTCGTCCTGATAGGACATACATGCGACCAAAAGGAATCGGTGCATCAGGAATTAGTTCCAAGGCACAGTCATCTCTCCGATGTGGAGGTAGTTCTGCATATTCGGAATCAGAGAAGACTGTTTGGAAACTGTCTGTATTCGAGGGGTAACTCCTGGATTTGGTTCAACATAGAGATGGAACTCGAATCTTCCAACATGGAGATAGTAGGACGAAACCCGACCGCTCCATCCAAGAGACAGTGCGTCAAACAATGTTCAGAGCCCAAAAAAACATTGCCCGCCTTCCAGTTGATATAAGGATTATGAGCACGAAGCCAGGGTAGCCCTAAAATTACTGGATAGTGTGCTGTACGGATCACATCAAAGACAATAGATTCTTGATGGGAGGAAATATTCATCCGCAAAGGTATGGTTTGTTCCTTTATGGGTCCTGAAGTTAACGGACTACCATCCACCGACTCGACTGGAATAGCCAAGGTCTTAACTGAACACGGTATATTATGAGTGGTCTTCCAGAGGGTGTCAACAAAATTTCCCGCGGCCCCACAATCTATTAAGGCCGTGACCAGAATGGGATCTGAATCTCCCCATTTGATTTGGACTTGCAAGGCCAACATAGTAAGATCGGGGATCTCTGTTACTTGTGATGGTATCATAGAGGATGAGGAACCTGTTACTGATTCCCTAGCCGCGGTTCCCCTTGCGGTTGGGTAATGGCGTTTCCCTGTCTTTTGATTGGGATGAGAGGACAATCTTGTACTGTGTGTTCCTTGGAACCACAATACATACACAGGCCCCTGACCCGACGTCTATTGCGCTCTTCTGGAGTAAGACGACCTCTGGTAGACCCTATCTGCATGGGTTCTTCTGTCTGAGATTTCCCTAAACTAGTAGAGTATGTAATGGGTTGTCTCACGGAACGGCCGCGACGTCGTTCCTTTAATCTTTCTTGCAGTCGGTAGTCCATCTGCATGACCATGGTTATTAATTCTGCCAGATTTGGAGGTCTGGGTACTCGGGAGATCTCATCTTTTAAACTCTTCGTTTAATCCTCTGCGGAAGATAGTGATCAGAGCATCGTCCGCCCATGACGTGCCAGCTGCTAACTGCTTGAAATTGGTGATATAAGATAACAGATCTTGAGATCCCTGTTTGAAATCTAATAACTGTTCTTGGGCTGAAACCGTGATCTCCTGACAGCTAAACATGGCTCTAAAGACTGTTTCAAAAAAGCCGGGTAAGAATCTAATAAGGCATTATTTGTAGTAACAAGAGTGTGGCCATGCTAAAGCGGGACCTGATAAATTCGCAATCATGTGTCCTACCTTATCACGGTCGCTCTGAAAAAGGCTGTCTTGAATGAGAACTGAACAGTACAAGCCTCAATAAAGGCCTTAAGTTTATGAGGGTTACCATCGTATAAACCCCCTGGAATTGGGCCAGGAGGTATCTCAGAAACAACTAGGAACTCTGCCTACCTGTTGTCGGAGATAGGCATTCTCCTGTTTCAAAAGCCTGCACTTCAGCCGTCAACGCCTGTACTGCAGTGACTAATTGTTGTTGTTGGGATGCATCCATGTTTACTTGTAACTCTGAACCCCTGAGATAACCTGCTCAGAATATTTTTTTGAAACTCAATGATATTTTAATAGGCGTTGCTAACTGTCATAATTGATGAAAGTCATCATATTAATTCCACTATAAACAACTGGCAGGTTACCCCAAGGACTCACCGTTACCTCTGTTCCTCCTCCTCCTATGACTGACACCTTCCTGCAGGGGAAGACTCTTTCTTCTTCCGAGCGGGAGAGATGAAAGCGAAAGTCTCCCAAGTACCTCTTCCCCCTCCCAGATATAACCAGGTAGGAGAAGAAGTCCCAGGGAAACCCTCTGGGGAAGAAAACCCTTTGCCGAAGGTAGCGGTATGATGTCTTCAGTTGCAGACGGAGATTCAGGTGAAGTCCGGAGGACGTTCGTCTTGAAAGAGAAAGAGACTGGTAAGTATCAGCAGGTAAGTGAAATATGGATATGTAAGATGTAGAGAAATGTTGATTACCCTAAACAGGAACGATGTGTAGGAAAAGGTGCCAGTCAGAACCCTCAGAAAGCTTCTATGATTATAAGAAAGGGTTAGATGAGAAATAGTGAGATAATTAGAAGAATAATGGGAAGCCACGGGGAATTCTATACCTGGGAGGCTAGCAGGGCGGAGCTAGGAGCTGTTTTGATGGAGCAGAGTCTTGCACGGGCGATCGTAATGCCGGGGTGACATAGACCTGTAACTATGCGAAGGAAGGGAGAATAGTAAGCCGGGAAAGAAGGAGAAACGGGAATAGATATACCGGAGAATTCCGAATGAAGCTTACCGCGGTCCGGAACGAGACCGGAAGGCAAACTTGGGAGAGAGAGAGACGGAGTCCGTGGAATCGGGAGACAGAGAGGCAGTGAGAGCTGCACTAAAAAGTGGGACAGAACAGGAAAGTTTTAGAATGCTGAAATGCAGTGTTTAGCAAGCCGTATCAGGAAACCTAGAAGCGAACTTACGTAGCATTGTTGTAGCGGAGTAGCAACGCAACTCTGTGCTGGTCTCAGGAACAGATATACCTGCACTCGGGTAGGGAGACAGCACTTCCTGGAAACCGGGTTGTGCAGAGGCTAGACCCGCAACTCCGGTTACGGCGGCCATCTTGTTAGTAAAAATGGCTGACACCCGCCGTCCTAAGGTCCATCGATGCCACAAGGACCACCGTCTTCGAAGGGGCGTGACAAAAGCACCTATCATGCTCTTCATGGTTCTGTTGAAACTTTCTACCTACCCATTTGTATGAGGGTGGTATGCGGTTGAGAACTTGTAATTAACTCCAAAGGTTTTCCACATGGCTTTCATGTAGTGGGACATAAAGTTTGACCCCCTGTCGGATATTACCTCCTTAGGAAACCCAACCCTGGTAAAAATATCAAGGAGGGACTTAGCCACAGCCGGAGCTGTAACAGTCCTCATAGGAATTGCCTCAGGGTACCTAGTAGCATCATCTACTACAACAAGGATAAACCTGTTGCCTGAGGAGGATGGGGGATCAAGGGGGCCAACAATGTCAATCCCTACCCTCTCAAATGGGACTCCCACAACTGGGAGAGGCACTAAAGGTGCCACATTCTTGGAGCCAACCTTACCAGAAGTTTGGCAGGTATGGCAGCTCTTGCAAAACTTATCTACTTCAGCCCCCATTTTTGGCCAATAGAAGTAGAGTGAGAGCCTTTCCTTGGTCTTCTTGAAACTCAAGTGACCAGCCAAAGGAATCTCGTGGGCTAAGTGCAAGAACTGTGGTCTGTTTTCTTGAGGTACTACAAGGCGCTTGTAGTCTCCAGATTCAGACTCAGTTGGTTCACTGTAGAAGAGACCATCTTCCCAGTACAACCTATACTTCCCAGGCTCTTGCCCATCAGCCTGAGAAGCTGCCTGGTGGCGGAGACCCTCCAGATTTGGACTTTCTCTTTGTCCCTTACGGAAAGCTGCCCTGCTGGGCGCACCTTCTGCAAGTAAAGACTGCAGCTCAGGATGGTCCTCAGGGTCTAGATCTCCAATAAGTTCTTGGCCTCCTACTAGCTCTTCTTCAGAGTTTAGTTCAACCACACAGGGTTCTACCTCCCTCTCATCCTCAGCTGGAGGTGGGGCTACAGGTGTAACTGTGGACAACCTAGGGGAAGTCCTTGTTGGGAGCACTGGAGTGCTTGCTGCTGGCTTTTTCCTAGGAGTCTTGGGTTGCCCCTTTGCTCCTGATCTGGTAGTTATTGCAGTAAGTTGCTCCAGTGGGAGAGGAGTGATCTCTGTCATCATCTCCTGAGATAACCCTTGCAGGGTTTTCTCTCTTGCAGGTTTTGTGAGCTCCTTTAACCTTTTACTAGGAGGTCTGGGGGTATGTGACACAACTCCAAGAGCTTTCAGGTCATTACCCAACAGAACCCTACCTGGTACTTCACATTCTATACTGACAGGTATCTTTACAGCCATATCATTACACTGGATGAGAACTGGTAACTGGGGACACATCTGCACAGGCCCTCCAGCTAAATTGGTGAGGCATTTAGGTGCCTTAGCAACATCCTCTGCCTTGAAAAATGATTCATCCACCACAGTTATGCTGGCCCCAGTGTCCCTAATGGCAGGAGTCTCCTGACCATTCACCTGTACACTTTGTTTATAATACTCTTTAGTATTATCTGGGATAGAATTATACACATCTAAATTCTGTTGTTCCCACAACCCCAGAGAGACTAAAGAAACACTGGCTGAGACACCAATGGGTTCATCAGCCAGCAGTAGAAAGTTTCCACTTGCCATTGGGACTTCCTCTTCTGGAGCGAAGGCTAAGGAGGGAAGCTGGATCCCTGGAAGTTTACCTTTGCATCTGGGATCTCCTTTCACATGGTCAGTGGCCTTACAAACATAGCATGAGCCAAAGGCTCGCTGGAATGGAGGCTTGTTCTCACCTCCTGGTTTTGCACCAGAAGGTACACTAGCCTGAGTTGGTTTCCCTTGTGACTTACCCTTATGGTTTTGTTTGGGGCCCTCTTTGGAATTTGCAGTATTAGAATTCTCTTTGGAGTCCTTTTTAGGCTGTTTCCCCTCATCCTTCTTCTGAGCAACCCACAAGTCAGCAGCCTTAGCCAGCTTTCTGGAATCTAATTCCTTTGAATCAGCCAAGTGTTGTCTGAGCTCAGGAGAGCAGGCATCATAAATTGACTCCAACATAAAAATATTTTTCATACCTTCATAAGTGTTCACCTTGAAACCCTTAATCCATCCCCTTCACTCACCCAGGTAGCCCAAGGGGTACCATCATGCTTTTTGAGGGTTCTAAACCTCTTAAGATACTGGGAATGGGTCTTCCCAAATCTTATCAAAGCTAGTTTCACACGTTCATACTCTTTCCTATCCTCCTCCCCCAACTCCATTACCACATCAGTTGCAACAGGGGGAAGCCTAGAGAACAACCAGGTGTGTAAGTCATTTCCTGTGATGTTCTGGAGCACATGATTATATTCAAACAGAGACAACCAATCCAACACATCCAACTTAGGCTAATACATACCAACCAATTCTTTAGGCATCCAGGGTCTTTTAGGACTGGAACTTCTAGAGGAGCCAGCGAGAGAAGCATTTTCAACAGACAATTTCTTCATTTCTAGCTCATGCTTCAGCTCCATTTCCCTTAGCCTTATTTCCTGTTGTCTTTGTTCAGCCTGTGTATTAAGTTTTTTAAACTCTAATTCCAGTTTCATCTTCTCTAGTTCAAGATATTGAGGACTAATTGTGGGACTTGGTAAAGGCCCAGTAGGTACAGCAGGTAGGGCAGACAGAGGCCTAGGGGGGACAGTCACAGCAGCCTCGCCCTCCTCTTCTGACTCTTCCTCAAGATTATCAACATTTGGATCAATATCAATTTCTATACTGTTATCTACATTTTCTGGCATGGTAGGTTCCTCAGACCCATCATCCAGACTTTGGTTAGCTAACAACCTTTCTATTAACTCCATTTTCTTGCCTCTAGTCAGGAGATTCTTATGCTTACACAATACTCTTAAACAATCAGCAGTTTTTGAAGCAAGGGTCTATTGACTATAACTTTCCATAGTTAACAGCTTAGAAGATTACTTTTTCAGTGCTAAGCTTTGTGGTTAGTTGCACTAAGGTATCCTCAAGCACACTAAAATGTATACTCAATACAAATACCACCACTGTACACCAGTGTTCGGCAGAAACCTGTGCAGTTCCCTTTGGGAACACTGCAGAAGATTTAGGACTACAGGTGTTAGCAGTAAACCCACTTGGTAGCAGTCTGTACCACCCAGATTTACCTGGTAGCTGTGGCTGAGCAGTCAGACTTCTCTCAAGAAGAGTTAGGCAGTATGCAAAGTATACACAATAGGGCCTCAGATACAATAGCACAAGCAAACACTGACCAGAGCTTTGGTATCAAAGTATATCATTATTTGTTTAAAAACACACTGTTTGAAACACTCCAGCACTCTTATTTGTAAAACACTCTAAACACAGTTACTATTATGATATATACAACCCTTATTCCTTATCGGACAAGTCTTAGTTAACACCACTTATTTCCAGACAGAGGTGAGCGCTTAACTATAGATGGCACTCCAATTAGTTCATGAAAAAGGGATGGAAAAAGGCAGAATATTTGAAGATACACCTCTCTAAGATTTAGGAACACTTTAGCAAGGCAGAGGAGCAAAAAGTTACTGGTGAGCCAAAGTCCATAGGCTGGGCCCACTCTTAGGGAGAGCAGAGCACAAATGCGCCCAAGATCACACAGTTACACTAGGCTTTGGGAGTCTTGCAGAGAGTTCGAAAAGAGTTTAGAGAGGCTCAGAAAAGTTTAGCCAGGGTGTCCCAGGCTAACCCAGGTTCGAAAGCCGGGTGGTAAACCTACCCCGTACAGTCGGTGGCAAGGGAAGCCAGGCGGAACACGGTACCTTAAGTGGGAAGGATCCTCCAGCGGTGGCAGTTGTTCCTGGCAGCGGGTGCAAGTCTCGGCGTCGTCCAGAGGAAGAGAAGGGCTCGACTTGGAGGAAAGATGAAGGTCGTTGCACTGCCAAGAAACCAGCCGCAGAGTTTTCTGGTTACAGGTATTACCCTTTATTTTGCGGTTGTGGTAAAATGTGGTATTCCGGTTGCCGGGGTGCTTGGCACAGGCAAGGCGGCCACGAGATGCGTCGAGAGGGCGAAAAGACGGTGAAACTGATTATCCCCACCAGTCAAAGGAAGAAGACTCTCCGGCAGGAGATCTCCTCTGTCGTTGGGAAAAGTTGTGAGACGGTTCCGCAGGACTCCACCGGTGGTGTCGTCATAGCAGATCGGCTCAGCTTATCCCTCGTTGGATTCTTAGGTCCTGTGGCGACTTCTCAAGTTCCAGTCCCCAAAGCCCTGCTTTTATGCAGAAAACCCCCATTCACTCAGCCTAGCTGTCACTCAAACATGCTAAGTGGTGAGCCGGTCGGCTCACCACTTGGGCCAATCAGGACGGAGTGCGACTTGAGTTGCCTAGGCAACTCAGTCCAGGGTGCCTAAATCCCCCTCCACCCCTCCTAAGTACCCCAGACAGAGTGGCACCACTTTGGAGGGCTTCTGTGGAGAAACCCACCAAAAAGTGGAACAAAGGGCTCGACTTAGGTTGGAGTTACAGAAGAGAACACAAACGCCATTTATGAACCGAGTTTTGCCAAAAAATACCAACCGGAGAATTAATAATAAATAAATAAACCTGCGGTATGTTCGAGGTTATCGTAATTAAATAAATAAAGATAGTAGCCTCGAACAATAGGAAAATCCCATAGAGAAATATTTGCGGTTGAATATAAAAAGTAGTATCCACTGCCACCAGCCAAAACTTGATCAGGGGGGACGGAGACGTACCCCCTCGACTAACAGACTCCGGGGTAATCGAATTGCCACGGCCAGTACGTCCACAATTTCATAGTTTGTACTGGTTCTGTTCAGAATTCAAGACTAGTAAAGTCAATGGTGACTTTACATGCTCTGGGAGACAGTAGTCAGTTCCCAGGGTATGGAGTCAATACTGGGGGTCACTATGAAACCCCTGTGTTACTGCACTGATGGTGCTGTGTAACACACATCACAAAAACACATGAAGCCTTATGGAGTAAAAGACCCCATAGCCCATCAAACACATCTAGATCCAAAGAAACACACTCAAATCATGTCCAAGAGTGAGGGTAAAAGACTCTCACTCTTGGTAGGAGAAAAAAATAACCCCTAAAATCCAGCAAAGCTGCTGGGGGACTCACTAGGTTAGGAAATTCAGCCTAAACAGAGAATTCTCCCTAACAGCCGGCGGCGTAGAGCGAAGTCTGGATGTTCGGCGCAGCTCCGCGATTGCAGGATGAGGTACCACGAAGGAGAAGGCAAGAAGTGGAGCTCTGAGTAGCTGGGTGCCCAGATCAGGTGAGAAGAAGGCTCCAACTCTGATAGTGATGGGATGCAGGTAAGAGGCGCGCACAGCGATGGAGCGGCTGTAAGCAGGTAAGGTGCGCCTTCAGCGGTGGAGTAGCTGGGTTCAGGTAAGAGCCGCCTTCAGTGATGGAGTAGCTGGAATCAGGTAAGATGCGCCTTCAGCGGTGGAGTAGCTGGAATCAGGTAAGAAGCGCCTTCAGCGGTGGAGTAGCTGGAATCAGGTAAGAAGCGCCTTCAGCTATGGAGTAGCTGGACTCAGGTAAGGTGCTCCTTCAGCGGTGGAGTAGCCGGACTCAGGTAAGATGCTCCTTCAGCGGTGGAGTAGCTGGATTCAGGTTAGAGGCACCTTCAGCGGTGGAGTAGCTGGATTCAGGTAAAATGCGCCTTCAGTGATGGAGTAGCTGGATTCATGTAAGAAGCCCCTTCAGCGATGGAGTAGCTGGAATCAGGAAAGAAGCGCCTTCAGCGATGGAGTAGCTGGACTCAGGTAAGATGCTCCTTCAGCGGTGGAGTAGCTGGGTTCAGGTAAGAGCCGCCTTCAGTGATGGAGTAGCTGGAATCAGGTAACATGCTCCTTCAGCGCCTTCAGCGGTGGAGTAGCTGGAATCAGGTAAGAAGCGCTTTCAGCGATGGAGTAGCTGGACTCAGGTAAGAAGCGCCTTCAGCGATGGAGCAGCTGGAATCAGGTAAGATGCTCCTTCAGCGGTGGAGTAGCTGGAATCAGGTAAGAAGCGCCTTCAGCGATGGAGTAGCTGGACTTAGGTAAGATGCTCCTTCAGCGTTGGAGTAGCTGGACTCAGGTAAGATGCTCCTTCAGCGGTGGAGTAGGTGGAATCAGGTAAGAAGCGCCTTCAGCGATGGAGTAGCTGGAATCAGGTAAGAAGCGCCTTCAGCGATGGAGTAGCTGGACTCAGGTAAGATGCTCCTTCAGCGGTGGAGTAGCTGGGTTCAGGTAAGATGCGCCTTCAGCAGTGGAGTAGCTGGAATCAGGTAAGAAGCGCCTTCAGCGATGGAGTAGCTGGACTCAGGTAAGATGCTCCTTCAGCGGTGGAGTAGCTGGGTTCAGGTAAGAGCCGCCTTCAGTGATGGAGTAGCTGGAATCAGGTAAGATGCTCCTTCAGCGGTGGAGTAGCTGGAATCAGGTAGGAAGCGCCTTCAGTGATGGAGTAGCTGGAATCAGGTAACAAGCGCCTTCAGCGATGGAGTAGCTGGACTCAGGTAAGCTGCTCCTTCAGCGGTGGAGTAGCTGGGTTCAGGTAAGAGGCGCCTTCAGTGATGGAGTAGCTGGACTCAGGTAAGATGCTCCTTCAGCGGTGGAGTATCTGGGCTCAGGTAAGAGGCGCCTTCAGTGATGGAGTAGCTGGACTCAGGTAAGATGCTCCTTCAGCGATGGAGTAGCTGGAATCAGGTAAGAAGCGCCTTCAGCGATGGAGTAGCTGGACTCAGGTAAGATGCGCCTTCAGCGGTGGAGTAGCTGGAATCAGGTAAGAAGCGCCTTCAGTGATGGAGTAGCTGGACTCAGGTAAGATGCTCCTTCAGCGGTGGAGTAGCTGGGATCAGGTAAGAGGCGCCTTCAGCGATGGAGCGGCTGTAAGCAGGTAAGGTGCGCCTTCAGCGGTGTAGTAGCTGGGTTCAGGTAAGAGCCGCCTTCAGTGATGGAGTAGCTGGAATCAGGTAAGATGCGCCTTCAGTGGTGGAGTAGCTGGAATCAGGTAAGAAGCGCCTTCAGCGATGGAGTAGCTGGACTCAGGTAAGATGCTCCTTCAGCGGTGGAGTAGCTGGGTTCAGGTAAGAGCCGCCTTCAGTGATGGAGTAGCTGGACTCAGGTAAGATGCTCCTTCAGCAGTGGAGTAGCTGGGTTCAGGTAAGAGGCGCCTTCAGCGATGGAGTAGCTGGATTCAGGTAAGAGCCGCCTTCAGTGATGGAGTAGCTGGACTCAGGTAAGATGCTCCTTCAGCAGTGGAGTAGCTGGGTTCAGGTAAGAGGCGCCTTCAGCGATGGAGTAGCTGGATTCAGGTAAGAGGCACCTTCAGCGATGGAGTAGCTGGACTCAGGTAAGATGCTCCTTCAGCGGTGGAGTAGCTGGATTCAGGTAAGAGGCGCCTTCAGCGATGGAGTAGCTGGACTCAGGTAAGATGCTCCTTCAGCGGTGGAGTAGCTGGATTCAGGTAGAGGCGCCTTCAGCGATGGAGTAGCTGGATTCAGGTAAGAGGCGCCTTCAGCGATGGAGTAGCTGGACTCAGGTGGATGCTCCTTCAGCGATGGAGTAGCTGGAATCAGGTGGATGCTCCTTCAGTGATGGAGTAGCTGGATTCAGGTGGATGCTCCTTCAGCGGTGGAGTAGCTGGATTCAGGTAAGAGGCGCCTTCAGCGGTGGAGTAGCTGGATTCAGGTAAGAGGCGCCTTCAGCGGTGGAGTAGCTGGATTCAGGTAGAGGCGCCTTCAGCGATGGAGTAGCTGGATTCAGGTAAGATGCGTCTTCAGCGGTGGAGTAGCTGGACTTAGGTAAGAAGCGCCTTCAGCGATGGAGTAGCTGGACTCAGGTGGATGCTCCTTCAGCGGTGGAGTAGCTGGATTCAGGTAAGAGGCGCCTTCAGCGATGGAGTAGCTGGATTCAGGTGGATGCTCCTTCAGCGATGGAGTAGCTGGATTCAGGTGGATGCTCCTTCAGCGATGGAGTAGCTGGAATCAGGTGGATGCTCAGGTAAGGACAGCGGTAAGCATTACGCTGCTGGAAGCAGAACAATGCAAAGCGGAGGCATGTGGATGGGTTGGCCTAATATAGGCTGGCCCTGGCCCCCCCTTTAGCCGGCAAAGACTTAACCGCGAACTGCTCTGAACTGTGTGATCCTCTGCATAGACTCTGGTCCATTGACTTTGGCTCAGGCCTCTTGATTTGATTTCCTCGCCGTAGTTGCCTTTTCTAGATTGCCCTGCTTACTTACTTGTTGGTGCTGCTTACTTTTGAATACCCTTGCTCTCCCCCCCCCCTTTTAAATTGCTGGAGTGCCATTTTGCTCTCACTTCATTTTGAGCTTAACTTGTTCAGAATTGGTTGGGTGGTGTGTAGTGTATTAAGAGTGTGATTTTTCTACTGTTTTACTTTAGTGAATTGTTTTACAAATTATGTGTAAATAAATGTATATTCTTTTACTCAGAAACCTTGATTCAGTGTTTGCTTGAACCCTAGTCAATTGCTGTCCTTTGTGTAACTTCTGATACTACTCACTTTACTCTTGAGATAAGTCTTGCTGCTCAGCCATCACTACCACTTTACTGTGTAGTACAGACTTGTACCAAAGGTGAATTTGTACAGTCACTTGTAGTCTTAATTTTATGTGGTGTTCCCAAAGGGTACTGCATAGGATTCTGCCTAACAATCAATATGGCAATGATGGAAACAAGCTTCACGATTCAAGATGGCCACTAGCCGTAGATCTGCGCGAACGTCATCACGTTCACGCTACACTCAAAGCATTGGACCCATAGCATCAAATACCCGGAAGCAGTGGTAAGCTACGCATTGCAACTGCTTTTGTGTTGCCTAAACGCTGTTTGAGTGCTTTGTTCATGTGTTCTCTTTCCCTTGTCCCTCTAATTCTTTCATCTGGCTCTCCCCTGGGTTTTCACTATGTGGTTTCCTGGTTACTGCTTTCTCCTTTCTTCTTGCTACCTACGACTTCTTACGGCTTCGGCCCCTTTCTCTGGATCAAATCTTTTCTCAGCTTACATTCCACTACTCCATTCATCATTTGTTCCGACGTGGACTGCCCGCGCTCCTTACCTGTTACAGTTCCACCTCAAGGACATGACTGGGAGCCACTTAACCATTCCCAAGACTCTTCTGGTTCAGAAATCTGCTGCCTGCATTCACGCGTCTTACTAGCTGCAAGGTTTTTTCCTTTGCAAGAAGGTTTTTTCCTTTTGAGACCCAGCTCTCTAGGTGGCCACCGTGCCCCCAGGTCTCACTCTAGGCAGGCACAGTGGCAACATGAAGTGAAAGGCCTTATCTCTTCTCTGCGAGAGACAAAAGGAACAAGAAAGAAGATTCTGGATCCGACGCCAAGTCCACAAAGGCATAGACCTGACAGCTTGCAATGCCTGAAAGGGATAGATAAGGCATGCATGGAGCAGGTACACAAGCTAGTGGCTGCGGTACAGGGATTATCTGTTGAGCTGCAAAACCTAAAGACTGAGAACGCTGTGCCCTGACAAGCAATGCTTCAGAGGGATCCTATGGGAGATTCGATCCAGTTCCGAGGACCTCCATTGGAGAAGTACAGCGGGGAGCCAAAGCGGTTCAGACAATTCATGGATGCCTGTACAGTGGCATTTACTTTCTGTCAAGCAGCATTTCCATTTCCTTTGGTTGTAGCTCCCAGTCCTCTCCCAGATGACTTTAAAGTAGTTAAGGATGCTTTTTCCAGCATATTTTGATCACCCTGAGTTGACCAATACGAAACAAGATAACCTCTTAGACTTTGTGCAAGGAAGCATGGAGGTTTTGACTTACGTTACAAAATCTAAGCAACTGGTGCATCACACCTCATCAGCAATGTACACAAAAGAAATAGGGAATTAGACTGTGAGACCAAAAGAGCCCCCTAACTTTAGGAACACCTAAATAATAAAAACTAAAGAATTGGTCCACAGTATGGTGTCTTAGGGTCACGTGTCTGACCTCGCGAATCAAGAGGCAGAAATAGAAATAGAGAAGAGAT
The DNA here is from genome assembly GCA_002915635.3 of Ambystoma mexicanum. Lineage (NCBI taxonomy): Eukaryota > Metazoa > Chordata > Amphibia > Caudata > Ambystomatidae > Ambystoma > Ambystoma mexicanum. Next base: position 1,526,474,653 of record CM010932.2, on the reverse strand, counting down.
AGATTCTCATCTCGCTAATCATTTGTATTTTGATATTGAACACTACACAGTAGAGAGTAGATGCAAACAACAATGCATTTAACAAAAAGTTTGATTATCAATTTTATTTAACCTTCAATGGTCTATATACATAATAAAAATGCCAACATGGCATAGTTCATTATTAAATACACATCTTTAGCACGGTCCGTAAAGGCCCTTTTTTTTAAAACGTAAAATATTTTTACATAAAAAAAGGGGGGGGAAACAATGAAAGGGGGAGGGGAAAAAGGGAAAAACCCAAGAACAGAAAATGACAACGACCAAACCCACAAACGACAAATTAAGTACACCAGGAAAGAAAAGTGTGCGGGTAAACCTAAAGAGCACAAACTCGAGGGTTATAACAATAAACAAAAATTTCTAAATGAACTTGTTACCACAAAAATCAGATTTGAAGAGAAAATACAAAATACCACAACTGGATTAGCTAATAAATTCCACACTAATTCACTCCCATTCAACCCAACATGTTTCATTCCTCACTCATTCCATACATACACAGTCATAGGAAATTCATCAGGGGTATATACTTAAAAGCAAAATGTGTCATAAATGGTCGTATAGTGGGGCGGAGCTATAATCACCGCCTCATAACCTAATTGAGACTCGATAAGCATTTATTATTCACACTTCACAAGCCGACAGCCATATTGGAAACTTCGTGGAAATTGACTTAAAAAGACAAGTGTGGCAAGAACGATTTACAATTAGTACGAAGTTGCCTAATGCTGAATCCCACACAATAGCAGCTGTTCTCCTGTTGTAGTGGTATAATTCGAAAAACCCTCCCACGAGGGACAAACACGTGACACCTGTAGAAAGACACAGAGATAAAAAGACTAATCAGTATAGTCCCTCCCTCAACAGACTGTTATATTACAATGTCTGTGGAGCTATTCAATACTCCAAACTTATCTACTTATAGGGCTGTTCAAACGAGACCAGAACTCATAGTGATTAGGAATAACCAGACTTCTTCTATAAGAAAACCCCCTTATTAAGAAAGCCCAATTTCCCAGAGGGCAACACATAATATATTCACTGTTGAAATTGCCCTAAATAGTGCAGAAAGAAAACAAGGAAAGAAAACAACACAAACACACGGAGGTCGCTTGGGCAAGTGCTGTTATTAATTTAAATCAAAGTAACAAATCGCTTACCTTACGGTAGCTAATACCATCGGTCAACTCAACCAAATTAATGTTGAGTCTCTTAACAATTTCTGGAGCCCACATATGGATTTCAAAAGGAGTTCCACTAAAGTGCACTTCCAAGTGTCTGTTAGAAAGTGGAGGAGCAAAAGAGATGAAGAGCACTATTAACCGGGATACAATATCTAGTTGCATTAAGGGCGGTTATGAAGTCAAGAAAGTCACAAACCATTACCTTGAGTTGATACCATTAGGTATTCCACCAGAACACTGCTGTACTAAATGTGAGTGCTGCCATAGTACGCCACCCGATTGAGTGTTTCTACATGGCCAAGAGAAAAATGTATGTATCAATCAACAGGTTGTAGTTTATTATCAGGTCTCGTACATATTATTTAAAGTGTCGCTTACACAGCGGCCCTGTATACATATTGAAAAACTGAGCTAGCGTCGGTATGGCAGTTCGGGTAAAAAATCCATTTAGTGCTCAACCTAAAAAGGTGTCGTATAGAAACGCCACTGGTTTTATATTTAAACAGCCTAGTAACGCCTAACATTTAAGCTATTACTCGCCATAGGTAATTACCAGTCAGGCCAGGGGCAAAGCCATTCTCACTGACTAAAAAAGTTAAATAGCACTTTTCTATTACCCGCAATTAGCAAGCCACCTGTAATTACTGATAGTGTCAGGATTTACACCGGCAAAGCCCACTGTAATCATGCTGCGCTATTTACAAGCCCGAGATATAGCTGCTGAAAACGGCAACCTCAAGGCACAAGCAGCTACAATCCTTACCGCTGGGAAGTTCACACACCGCCAATGCAGCCCGTAGAGTTAAGGCGTGTCGTGGAGCGGAACGCAGTCCAATTCAAGTGTGTCTCGTGGCTGCTGCACACCGAAGACTAGCAGGACAATGCTGCACTCTTCTATTTACATCGGCCGGTTGGCAATGGCCTGCGTAGCTACCTTAATAACATGCAGCTGGTACGGCAGCAGTTACCAAGGGGTAGCTACAAAGCAGAGTGTACTGGGACATGTAGTCCTAGTTCCTAGCTGGATATTACCCCGTACGCAGAGCCACGACAAACGGATGGAAGCATAAATCATTGTATAGTGCACAGTGTGCAGGTCGTATCAGCAGGTTAATACGTCTATCGTCTGGAAAAGGAGTAATAACCCACAAAAGGCATGAGCTATAGCAAACGAATACAGGAACTATCCTGCACTGAATAATGTGTAATCGCTGCCAACATACAGAGATTACACATGCGTGCCTGCACGGGTTACCAACTCTGATGGAAAAAATCCCGCATTGAGAAATTACGAGCACAATCCCCCTAAAAGCATCGTGCTTTCAGCGGTAATACAGTATTTTAGTTTCTGTCCATGGGGATATATTGTTACCTACAATCTCAGGCAGGGAATCAGCAGTTACATCAGCAAGTTTATCCCGAAATGGGTGGATGATTTAAACGCTGCACCGACAAGCATGCAGATAATTACAAAATACTGAGCATGTGTCTTATTAACTGCATGAGCAGCCGGCCCTACTCCAAACTCCCATACCGTGAAAATAAAAACACGCTCACGAACCCCCAAGGGAAATACTGTGGTTTTCCACGGGGATGCACTGTTATTGTACTCAACCGAAAAAGTTATGTTGGATTAAGCGTTCTCAGAAGGGAACGCATGGTGGTTCAACAAAATCGCCCCCAAGAAGTGGATGATTTGAGCACTTGTATAAATGTTCATGGCATAAACCATTCAGCAAGTCCTTTAGCAGATTGTCGCGAATTCTATCCACAGGTCGGACACTGAGTCATTATATTAAGCAAGGTTCTCATACCCCGTGTCCTCATGCTCAGATTGCAATATCAACCTAGACAGAGTATCATCAGACCGCATGACAGAGAAGGCCTGGATTACCCTATTTAGAAGAGGTCTGGTGGATGAACTGAAGGACAAGCTGGCTTGTGTCCCCTATCCTCCGACCTTTCAAGATCTGGTGAAACTTGTCTTACAGATCGATTAGACTCCAAGAACGTCGACGTTCCCGTATCTCAACTGCTTGCAGTTTACCATTTTCTCCTCCAAGGGATCAGAAGACAACCTGCAAAGCAGAACTGATGCAGATCGGGGCAGCTAGAGGGCTTCTAACGGAAGAAGAAAGATCGAGATGGAGAAGACTCAGTATATGCGTGTACTGTGGATCTTCAGATCATCTTGTACAAGTTTTCCCAGTGGCTACAGCTCGGAAACAGGGAAAGGCCAGCTCCCGCTCGTAGTAGGGACCTACGTGCGAGAACAGAGAGAAAGTCCCCTGACAAACACTTCCAGTGAAATACACCATAAAAGTATGTTGTTAGTCTTGGTCCGCTTGTATTTACAAGGACGAGACCCTATAGAAACCTATGCCATGGTGGATTCTGGAGACGCCGGCGTCTTCATGGACCACACCTAGGCCAATCACATGAAGATTCCTACAGCAAGAAAGGACCAGGCCATGCCTGTTGAAGGCATGGTTGGCTTACCCTTAAGTAGCGGGCCCATCGGAGAACACACAATCCCTGTGTGTATGTCCATTCAACAACATCAGGAGTACCTTGGTTTCGACCTGATTAGAGCCGCTCACTATCCAGTGATCTTAGGGATCCCATGGCTGGCAAAGCATAATCCCTACATCAACTGGACGGCTCACTCCTTGTTCATGGGATCAGAACAATATGCGTGCTCCTGTATTCCCCTTCATCGAGAAGACCCAGCAGTTCTCTAGCTTCTTCCTGCCTCCGCATGTCCCATTGTGGCAACCACGTTACCCATCAAGTACCATCAGTTCCAAGATATCTTTGGCTCAGAGAAACAGAAGATTCTACCACCCCACAGAATCGACGACTGTGCTATTGATTTTTTTCCCAATGCTGCAGTCTCATTCAGTCGTATGTTCTCTCTTTCCCCTTCAGAGAAGATTGCATTACGTCAGTATCTGGACGAACATATCCAAATCCCCCAGAAGGGCCTCCCTATTTTCCATACCAAAAAAGGATTCAGATGAGTTGAGACTACAGGGGATTAAACAAGGCTACAGTCAAGGACAAGTATCCGCTCCCTCTCATTCCCAACATACTGGAAGCTGTCCAATCAGCCAAAGTATTTACCAAACTGGACTTTTGCGGAGCCTATCATTTAATCAGAATAAAAACTGAAGATGAATGAAAGACCGCTTTCAGAACCCCTTTTGGACACTATCAGTATCAAGTAATGCCGTTTGGTTTGGTTAATGCCCCTGCGGTCTTTCAAAGATACATGGATCATCTGTTTTCAGACCTCCTGATGCATAGTGTCATGGTCTACCTGGATGACATTCGCATATTCGCGATGGCGAGGGATGCACCTGCAGATGGGGAGCAGGTGCAAGTGAGTCTAGGTCACCTGGCCTAAGCCCCCACCCACCTGGTGCCTTCCAGGTTGCCGCTCTTTTTCCCTACTTAAGGAGCCCTTCAGCCTCTTTTCCTTTGCAGATGGGGAGCAGGTGTAAATGGATCAAGGTCACCTGGGCTAAGCCCCGCCTACCTGGTGCCTTCCAGGTTGCTGCTCTTTTTCCCCACGTAGCAAGCCCGCCCACCTGGTGCCTTCCTGGTTGCCGCTCTTTTTCCCTACTTAAGGAGCCCTCCAGCCTCTTTTCCTTTGCAGATGGGGAGCAGGTGTAAATGGATCAAGGTCACCTGGGCTAAGCCCCGCCTACCTGGTGCCTTCCAGGTTGCTGCTCTTATTCCCCACGTAGCAAGCCCGCCCACCTGGTGCCTTCCAGGTTGCCGCTCTTTTTCCCTACTTAAGGAGCCCTCCAGCCTCTTTTCCTTTGCAGATGGGGAGCAGGTGTAAATGGATCAAGGTCACCTGGGCTAAGCCCCGCCTACCTGGTGCCTTCCAGGTTGCTGCTCTTTTTCCCCACGTAGCAAGCCCGCCCACCTGGTGCCTTCCTGGTTGCCGCTCTTTTACCCTACTTAAGGAGCCCTCCAGCCTCTTTTCCTTTGCAGATGGGGAGCAGGTGCAAGTGGATCTAGGTCACCTAGCCTAAGCCCCCCCGACCTGGTGCCTTCCAGGTTGATGCTCTTTTTACCCACTTAGCAAACCCTGCCCACATGGTGGCTTCCTGGTGGCTACTCTTTTTCCCTACTTAAGGAGTCTTGCAGCCTCTTTTTCTTTGCATATGGGGAGCAGGAGCAAGTGGATCTAGGTCACCTGGCATAAGCCCCGCCCACCTGGTATCTTCCAGGTTGCCATTTTTTTCCCCACTTAGCAAGCCACGCTGACCTGGTGCCTTCCTGGTTGCCATTCTTTTTCCCTACTTAAGGAGCCCTCCAGCCTCTTTTCCCTTGCAGATGGGGAGCAGGTGTAAGTGGATCTAGGTCACCTGGCCTAAGTCCCGCCCACCTGGTGCCTTTCAGGTTGCTGCTCATTTTCCCCACTTGGCAAGCCCCGCCCACTTAGTACGTTCCAGGTTGCCGCTCTTTTTCCCCACTTAGCAAACCCCTCCCACCCGGTGCCTTCCTGGTTGCTGCTCTTTTTCCCTACTTACGGAGCCCTCCAGCCTCTTTTCTTTTGCAGATGGGGAGCAGGAGCAATTGGATCTAGGTCACCTAGCCTAAGCCCCCCCGACCTGGTGCCTTCCAGGTTGATGCTCTTTTTACCCACTTAGCAAACCCTGCCCACATGGTGGCTTCCTGGTGGCTACTCTTTTTCCCTACTTAAGGAGTCTTGCAGCCTCTTTTTCTTTGCATATGGGGAGCAGGTGCAAGTGGATCTAGGTCACCTAGCCTAAGCCCCACCGACCTGGTGCCTTCCAGGTTGATGCTCTTTTTACCCACTTAGCAAACCCTGCCCACATGGTGGCTTCCTGGTGGCTACTCTTTTTCCCTACTTAAGGAGTCTTGCAGCCTCTTTTTCTTTGCATATGGGGAGCAGGTGTAAATGGATCAAGGTCACCTGGGCTAAGCCCCGCCTACCTGGTGCCTTCCAGGTTGCTGCTCTTTTTCCCCACGTAGCAAGCCCGCCCACCTGGTGCCTTCCTGGTTGCCGCTCTTTTACCCTACTTAAGGAGCCCCCCAGCCTCTTTTCCTTTGCAGATGGGGAGCAGGTGCAAGTGGATCTAGGTCACCTAGCCTAAGCCCCCCCGACCTGGTGCCTTCCAGGTTGATGCTCTTTTTACCCACTTAGCATACCCTGCCCACATGGTGGCTTCCTGGTGGCTACTCTTTTTCCCTACTTAAGGAGTCTTGCAGCCTCTTTTTCTTTGCATATGGGGAGCAGGAGCAAGTGGATCTAGGTCACCTGGCATAAGCCCGCCCACCTGGTATCTTCCAGGTTGCCATTTTTTCCCCACTTAGCAAGCCACGCTGACCTGGTGCCTTCCTGGTTGCCATTCTTTTTCCCTACTTAAGGAGCCTCCAGCCTCTTTTCCCTTGCAGATGGGAGCAGGTGTAAGTGGATCTAGGTCACCTGGCCTAAATCCCGCCCACCTGGTGCCTTTCAGGTTGCTGCTCATTTTCCCCACTTGGCAAGCCCCGCCCACTTAGCACGTTCCAGGTTGCCGCTCTTTTTCCCTACTTAGCAAGCCCCTCCCACCCGGTGCCTTCCTGGTTGCTGCTCTTTTTCCCTACTTACGGAGCCCTCCAGCCTCTTTTCTTTTGCAGATGGGGAGCAGGAGCAATTGGATCTAGGTGCCTGGCCTAAACCCCGCCGACCCAGTGCCTTCCAGGTTGCTGCTCTTTTTCCTACTTAAGGAGCCCTCAAGCCTCTTTTCCTTTGCAGATGGGGAGCAGGTGCAAGTGGATCTAGGTCACTTGGCTTAAGCCCCACCCACCTTGTGCCTTCCAGGTTGCCTCTCTTTTTCCCAATTTAGCAAGACCCGCCCACCTGGTGCCTTCCTGGTTGCTGCTCTTTTTCCTTACTTAGGGAGCCCTCCAGCTTCTTTTCCTTTGCAGATGGGGAGCAGGTGCAAGTGGATCTAGGTCACCTGGACTAAGCCCTGCCTACCTGGTGCCTTCCAGGTTGCCGCTCTTTTTCCCCACTTAGCAAGCCCCAGCTACCTGGTGTCTTCCTGGTTGCCGCTCTTTTTCCCTACTTAATGAGCCCTGCAGCCTTTTATCCTTTGTAGATGGGAAGCTAGTGCAAGTGGGTCTAGGTCTCCCTGCCTAAGCACCACCCACCTTCTTAGCTCTGCCTCTTCCTTCCTGCTCTTAACTCTTAGATCAAGGGCATCTCTCACCCAGGCGCCCAAAGTGATGGGCAAGCAAATATAAGGGCAATTCCTGATTCAACCTGTTCAAACCAGTAGAACCCAGGGCCCGATCCCCTGCTCAGACAGCAGGTAAGCATGCACCAATATGTGTTTACTCCCTCTGTCCCCACAGTCCATCCCCACCCCTTCTCGTCCCGCTGTGATGTTCCTTTGTGCCCCACACACTTCTCGCATACAGGTGTTGCCTGCTTTGTTTGATTCTTCTACCCTGCCCCCCCAGCCTACTTCTGCCCTGCCTACCTGTTACAGTTCCACCTCTAGGATGTGACTGGGAGCCACTTAAACATTCCCGGTACTCACCTGCTTCAGAAATCTCCTGCCTGCATTCACGCGTCTTACCGTCTTACCTGCTGCAAGATTTTTCCTTCTTAAGAAGGTTTTTTTCCATTTGAGACCCAGCTCTCTGGGTGGCCCCGGTGCCCTCAGGTCTCACTCTGGGCAGGCACAGTGGCAACCTGGAGTGATAGGCCTATCTCTTCTCTGCGAGAGACTGAAGGAACAAGAAAGAAGATTCCGGATCCGACAGCAAGGCCACAAAGGTGAGGCATAGACATGACATCTTTCTTGGTCTTTGAAGGGGGGTATCAAGGACAGCCTTAATTTTTTCCCTCCTGGGGCTGTACAGCGCCATTACCCACAGAAAATCCCAAATATCCGACTGTGGATTGAACAATTTGCACTTTTTTGGATTGGCTGTTAGGCCCGCTTTAGCCAGCACTCGCATGACTGTGTATTGGTGATATACATGATTCTCCCACAATATGCTGTCTATTGCAGTCTCATCTATATATTCTCAGCAGAATTCAGAGTATGGTTGTATGATCTTATTCGTTAACCTCTGAAATGTCACAGACGCCCCTCGTAGTCTGAATGGAAGGACTTTAAAATGGCAGAGACCTATAGGGGTTGCAAAGTCATGTTTTTCCTTTTCTGGACCATATTACAGAACCTGCCGGTAGAGAGATAGACAGCATTACCTAGCCTGTCAACAAGATTATCAACAAGATTATCAATACGTGACGTGGGGTATTCGTCGAAGGGAAAAATGTCATTGACTTTCCAAAAGTCGATATAAAATCTCCAACTCCTATCGGGTCTTACCACCAACACGATGGGAGAAGACCAGGGGCTAGTAGATGCTTCAATACTATCAGCTTGAAGCATCTGTGTGACTTCCTGGCTGATTGTCTCTTTTCTGGAGTCAGGTAATGTTTATGGATTCAAATTGACCACTTTGCCTTCTGGAGTACGGATATGATGATAAATATTCTCCACTCTTCCTGGTTCCTCTCTGAACACATCAGTAAACTGGATTAAAAACCATATAGATCTTGCTTCTGGCTATTACTAAGTTTGGGTGGAATCAGACCTTTGTTATCAGAATCCTCAGGTAACAAACAAGACAAAATGGTTGCATTAGACTCTGAGGTATTTTCCCTCCACTCCTTTAAAAGGTTAATGTGATATTTTTTTTGGTTAAATGATGATTAGGTTGGGACATTGTGTAGTTACATGTTCCTGTCTGTTCTATCAGCTCATATGGTCTATGCCATTTATATGTTAGCTTGATTTCAGAAGTGGGTAACAATACTAATACCTTTTGGCCTATTGTAAAATATCTTAAAGCAACTTTTTTATCATATGAGGCTTTCTGTTGTTTCTGTGCCTTGGCCATATGGGTTTGAACTAAAGACATAACATCCGTCATGTGTTCTTTAAGTCGGTTGCCAGTTTGGGAGAGTGTAATTGGGGCTTCTTCCCTTTCTTCCCAGGTCTCTCTCATTTCATCCAGGATATCTCGAGGTTCCCGTCCATAGAGTAACTCGAACGGGGTGAATCCTGAAGAGGCCTAATAACAAATAAAGGCCAAGGTATCATTTGATCCCAGTTTTTACCATCCTGTTCCACTAATTTCCGCAATATGGTTTTCTAGGTCTTATTAAACTTTTCTACAAGGCCATCTGTCAGTGGGTGATACATTAAGGTTCTTAAAGTGGTGATTTGTAACAGCTGTTCAACTTCCCTCTTAGAGTTTGCTCATAAATGTTGATTTGTTAAGATTTATTTGGGAAATCCTACTTGTGAAAAGAAAGGGAGTAGGTATTTCAAGATCTGTTGGATGGTGTTGGCTCTCAGGAGGAAGGTTTCGGGATAGCAAGTGGCATAATCCACTATTACCAATATGTACTAATTTTGATGTTTCCAGGGGGCCTTTAATATCCATACCGATTCTTGAGAATGGAATTTCATTGATGGGGAGTGGCTGTAAGGGAACTACTGGTGGTGTATGGGTACTGGTCTTTCGACAGATTGCACAAGACTGAATGAAGTTTTTAATGTCAGCATGAATTCCTGGCCAGCAAAATGTATTCAGGATTTGGGCATGAGGCTTGGGAATTAGCTATTTCTCAGAGTACTTGCTAATGGTTCTTAGAGAAAAACTAGTTGGGTTTTTGCTAGGCCCTCAGAAGTAGTGTCTCCCGGTACACTAGCTCATGTCCCAAAAAGAAATAAAAGGCCCTCTTCTCTCATGGCCCTCTTGCTCGGGAGTAGTTTGTAAAAAGGCTTCAGCCAACAATGGGTTGTTCCTTTGGGCAAAGGCTAGGTCGGGAAGAGTTTCTGTTTCTTCTTCCTTAACTCTTCTAGTTTTGGGTCTTGCAGAGTGTCAGGTGTATCATCAGCTTCCCCAACGCCTCCGGTACCTCGAGCTGTCACCTCCTTCCGGGCCCTTTCCCTTATTAAAGAGAACACTGCTCTCTCGAGTGCCCCTTGTACAAGGTTATCCCCTTGGTGAATTTAGAAGGGATCATTTTCATGATCTGTAATAACATTTTGATGTCACCTCTGAAGCCTGGATCTATAACACCAGCAAGTACATCAAATCCAAACCTCCATGCTAGACCTGATTTGGTAGTCAGTCTAATATAGGTATCAGGGGGCGGAAACAGAATCAAATCAGTAGGTACTAGTCTACTTTCACCAGGAGGAATGGTCTCCTCCCTACTGATGCAGATATCAAACACAATCCAGCCCTTTGTGGCTGCTGAGGGGTCTGATGCTCTGGGGCTTAACTTTTCAAAGTTTAGCATTCCCCAACTTGTATTGGTTGAGCTGCATCCCACCTCTGACACCATTGGTGAAGGCATCATGGAGTAGACAAAGACAACAGATTCAAATTTGGACTCAAAAGTTTTATTTAACTTAAAAATCATGATGGAGTAAGACCTAACCTGCCTTATTGTAAGGTGGGTTTTCACTACCTAAAGAAAACTATGGATAGCCTGTATCAGGAAGTCCATATCAAATGTCTGTCTGCATCTAAAACCTATACTTGCCCTCTTTCATGAAAAGTATCTAAGCACTTGCATTAACCTGAACTTGCGTTAACCTACTGAGCTATCTTGCATGTATTTAGAGCTTATTCGAAGCGTGGAGGAAAATGCTGAACCACCGAGGCCTCTAAGACTGTGTGAGATAGCATGCTTGCGAGGGGTTAACTGCGAAGGCCCTTCTTGAGACATAAATATCTAGTTTTGCAAGAAGCCCTGCACAGCGTTTAGGAGCCAGGCACGGCCGCTCTGCGAGTCAGGTGCACTGATAACACAGGAATGTAGAAAGACGCTTCCCACTACAACATACACAGAGCCTAGGAGCCAAGACTGGCAGTAACGTTCCAGTGAAAAACATGTTTTGCTGCCTGGAAGGTTGAGCCTAGAAGATTCTCGAAGAGCTGGTGCATCATAGTGATTGATGTGCAGCCCCTAATAAGAGATCTATACCTGGGCCAGTTAGGAGAGGACTCTTCCTGGGCTGTTTGCGAGGTGCGTGCACGGAGAGAAACAGCGTCTGGATGACCAGTCAGCCCTAGAGGGCAGAGGCTCCTGACTCCGCATGCCCGTTCTGGTGAAGGCTTTTGGGGGCTAGACCAGTCCCTGAGGAGTGCCGGGCTCTGAGTGGCGTGAGTCCTGGGTGTGGTTCTTTCGTATCTCCATCAACGATTCCTAGGTGCGTAAGATCTAATTGCATATTCATCTGTAACTGATCATTTGTATTATTCAGCTTGCACTTTCATTCCCATATTACTGAAAACTGCTGCTTGATTATAATTAGTGTACCTAGTAAACAAATGCAAGCATAACATCTTCTGAGTGAGTGGATTTCTTCCAGACCGAGCTCATTGTGACTCGCATAGTTTTCTTACTTATGAGGGAAGGTGATTAGAAGTTGTATTGCACTATGGGCTGGCCCTGGGGGGGTGCGGGTTCCTCTTCTCACTACATTTGGCATGGTCAATAGCAGGATTTGTGAGCACAATGCCTTTCTGGAAGAAACAGGGGAAGGATGAATGCAATGAAGGGGATAGTGCACTCTGTCACATTCCAGGGTGGCCGGCAACAAATGCCTTGTCGGGTGTAGTAGACATTTTGCATCGGTACTCTGCGCCAAGGTCATGGGGCATGCTTGAAAATGATGTTTCCCCGGCGGTAATTAGTGAGTGTTTGGAGATTTCCCTGCTTGGGAAATGCAGAAGGGAGCTAAAAGCATCCGGAAACGTGGGCTGGTTGTTCCTGCAGGTGCTCAGGAAGTTGCATGAGAATGAATTGCTTAAAGATGCGCAGATTTGTAAGTTAAATGATGAGATTTCCCTGCTCCAGGAGCAACAAATCATAATGAGAGAGACCCTTGAATCGTCCATTAAGCGGGCCGATCAGATGGAGGACAGGTGTGCCTCTTTAGCTGTGCATGTAGCCACGCACAAGCGCAGACAGCGGCGGGGCAATCCGTCAAAGATAAGGATTCAAGCATTAATTAGGAAAGATACTTGGGACCCAAATTCATGGTCTGGTGAGGTTAGTGATAGCGAAACCGAACAGACATTTGACTGGGATGAACCCGTTGAAGTCAGGCTTGCAGAGCTAGACTGTTCTGAGGGAGAGGAGCTGGAATGTGCTCCAAAGAGATGTGTTTATCCAGCGCGGCCGTTAATCACTAACAAGTCAAAAGGCCAAGCTGGCGGTGCAAACATTCAGAATACTAGGATTGTCCGCGATTATACACAGACAGAGCTTTTAGACATTGCCAAGTTGTTTAGACAGAGGGCAGGTGAACCGATTTTGAAGTGGTTTTTGAGAGTGTGGGACACCGGGGCCAATGGAATCTTCTTAACCCCAGAAGAGTTGTTAAAGATGGGTTCAATCACTACTAATGTAATGCTGGGACAGATGTTGCAGCAAGGGTTGCATTCCTTGTTTAATTGGCTTCAGACTGCTTTAACAAATTTGTATGCAAGTCCAATGGATATAGAAGAAATGTGGAGCCCCTGGGGTTCACTACCCGAAGCGACAGATCAGCTTAGAGAGATGGGTTTACAGTGCGCAATGTATAGTGCAAATTTTGCAGGGCTTGACATGGAGATATTTACAGCAGGGATGCGCACGCGCTTACTGAGGAATGCCACTGGTCATATGAAGGGAGCATTGCTTTCATTGCTGGGTCCAGCGCAAGGTAAAGCCATTGGTGAGGTCGCACTGTTACTAGGGCAATTAGAAGGGCTGGATGTGAAATTGAAATTACACGCAGGCAAATGTGGGTGGACCTGCTAAAGGCGGGTATTCCAAAGGAAGAGATAGACGGTAAACCCACACCTGTACTGCTTGAGAGATGGAAAAAGCTGAAGAAGCAGGGGTCAGGCAAAACTAGGCCTTCTGCACCCTCTGAGGAAGAGGTGTTGAAGCTCAAAGTGCGGGCAAACGTGTACCCTGATTTGGCAAAGGACAAATGGGAGGTCCCAGACCCCATTTTTGATTGAAGGGTTGGCTCTGTCTTTGAGGTACGGTTAATAAAGAGAACCAGTCCCAGAGAAAGACGCCCTTTTGTACCAATTACCTTGTATTTGAATGACAAAGTGAAACAGGTTTTGGCTCTATTAGACACGGGAGCTGAGGTGACCATTTTGAATGGCAATCCCAATAAATTATCTGGTCCCAGAGTTTTGGTTAATGGGTATGGTGGAGCAGAAACTGTTGCAAAAGGCTTCAATGTAAAGATGTCAATTGGCGAGGGATTGCCCTTCACAGCAAATGTCCTGATTGCAGACATACCTGAGTATATACTGGGAATGGATGTGTTGTTGGGCAAAAGTGTGACTACAGATTTAGGTGAATTTGTTTTTGGCAATCGGAAAATCCATGTGAGAGTTGTTAACCCCGTGGTGGTTGGGCATGCAAAATGGTCCCCCTTGCATTTACCCCCTCCTGCTGAGCCAGTGTGCGTTAAACAGTACAGGCTGCCATGAAAGCTGGCATAATGAGGCCGGCAGTCAGTCCATTCAACTCGCCGATCTGGCCTATCCGCCGCACAGATGGCCGTGGCATCTGACAATTGATTTCCGCGCCTTGAACAAGAAGGTGCCACCCTTAGCTGTGGCAGTGCCAGACATCTTTACTCTGATTGAAAACCTTACGAGAGAAGTGGGTGAATGGCATGTGGTCTTTGACTTGGCCAATGCATTTTTCTCCATTGATATTGACGCTGAATCACAAGACCAATTTGCTATCACTTTGGCAGACAGACAATTTACATTTACTAAATTGCCCCGGGGTATTTGCATAGTCCCACTTTGTGTTATGGATTGATTGCCAGAGACTTGAAGATGGTGCAGTTGGATGATGAATATGTTGCCCACTATATCGACAACATCATGCTAACCAGTGTTGAGAAAGAACATGTGGAAAAAGCTGCTGAAAAGTTGATCACACACATGCAAAACCGGGGGTGGACCATAAATCCCAAGAAAGTACAGGGGCCTGCCCAAGAGGTGACATTTTTAGGTGCAATCTGGTCTGGGTCAGTTAAGAAAATTCCTGTGATTGACATGGTTCAGCAGATGAGTGCACCAGCAAATAAAAAAGAGGCACAAAGATTCATTGGGTTAATGGGTTTTTGGAGAAATCACATACCTCATTTAAGCCTGATACTGAAACCCATCTACAAAGTCACGAGAAAGAAACATGATTTTACATGGGGCCTAGATCAACAGTCTGTTTTTCAGCAGGCTAAGGACGCTTTGCAGAATTACATCACGCTGGGCCCCATGACGAAAACAGATCCTTTTGAACTGGAAATTCTTGTCTAGAATGATGTTGCTGTGTGGAGCTTGTGGCAAAAGCAAGGACAGAAAAAAGTGCTGCAAGGTTTCTGGTCAAGAAAACTCACAGATCCTATGACAAAATACACTCCACTTGAGAAACAAGTTGCTGCAGTGTACTGGGCTCTAGTTGAGACTGAAAGAATCACAGGCGAGCAACCAGTGACAATTCCGATCATGGGCTGGGTGCGCGACACTGCTGCAAGCAAAAAAAGTGGCAGGGTGCAAGACGCCACTCATGTCAAATGGAAATGGTATTTACAGCAATGTGCGAAAGCTGGCCTCACAGGGGTTTCCAGACTGCAAGAACAAATGCTGGAGGCAGTAGATCTAGACGCAATGCCTGAACAGATCACCCCAGTCGCGTTGCCAGAATCTCCCTTCAAAGTTGCGCCAGCCTATGATACATTGACGTAGGAAGAACAAAATCTTGCATGGTTCACGGACGGCACGGCAAAGTATGATAAAGGGCAAAGACACTGGCAAGCTGTCGTATTCCAGCCCCACCGAGAAACACTGCTGATGAGAGAAGGTGTGGGAGGAACCAGTCAGTATGCTGAACTGCAAGCGGTGGCCTCCATGATTGAACAGGTGAAAGAGACAGAGACTGCATACATATATGCTTCTTGCCTGGACCCACTCCCACCTACCTAGCCTAGGAGCAGGAGCTCTAGGACCAGGATGCGCCCCTGCTGGAGCAGCGGGCCTCCTGCATGACATCCATGTCCCTATGCAGAAATATAGGTAAGTGCTGAAATCGGAGCGCTTCTATGCAAGAAATCTATATTTTATTATTGCAACCTCATTACTCGCTGAATCGCTGATACCGAATGAAGATCAGCCTGCCTTTGCCATGATTCAATGTGAAACGCTGCTGCAATACCATCAAGGTACACGAGGTACCCTAGACGCTACAAGATGGTCGAACGCTTTATGATGTGTGCCTCCAGAGCCTAACCAGGCCTAGGCACCGTTTCCTGATTGGCTGACTCACCTATTTCCTCCCCGATTGGCCGCCAGCAGGCGTAGCTGGCTCACCTCACACAAGGCCCACACAAATAAGACTAGTTCCTGTTTCTTGCCTGTTTTGTGCCTGTGTCTGCCATCTGCCAGACCCCCTGCATCTGCCACGCTCTGGTCCCACACGAGGTAACTTACTCAGACTTATACAGCACCACCATTGCCACCAAACATGTACTTGCACGTTATCATTGTGATGCTACGATCATTCCACAACAATGGATATGTTTTGTTTATGTATGGAACACTGACCACTACTATTGATGTTCAATGTACTATTGTCTGCATACCTCATTTAACCTGCAGCCCACTAAACGTGCGCACACAGTCCCGTACCTTTATCACTTTATAGACACCCACCTAGGCGACAGTTTAGCTGCAACCAGAACCTGCACTAATTTGCATACGTGCTACCCTAGCCACTAGAACATTATACCGGGAAGGAAGCCTGTCTCCCCCCGCGCGCTATTTCCCTAGTCATTCATCCCTTTACTGCTCCAAGCTCGGCTTCACTGTTCTTACACCGATATACCGGCTATTTACGTCCTACTCACACCTGCCTATAGTAGCACAGGTGTACTGAACACTGTTGGATCACTCGCTTGGTCATGACCCACAGTAGCAAAGTTGAATCTAGGTTGCCCAAGATTCCACTACACCCTAATCTATATTAGCATTACTGCATGTATATTGTATGAAAACTTGCCTGACTTTGTCTACACTAGCAAACTGCATCTAGACTGCCTAAGAACCTGCTATATTTTGGACTATCTTAGTAAACTGTGTCTAGATTGCCTGAAAACTTGATTATTTTGGGCTATACTAGCAAAATCACATTTAGATTGCCTAAGAACCTGCTATATTTGGACCATCTTAGCAAGCTGTATCTAGATTGCCTGAAAACTTGAATACTTTTTGGCTATGCTAGCAAAATCACATTTAGATTGCCTAAGAATTTGCTATATTTTGGACTATCTTAGCTAACTGCACCTAGACTGCCTGACATCTTTGCTTGCTCAAATCTCATAGTCGGCCCTGACGGCCCTCAGTTGTAGCTTTGCATAATGTCAAGCTTACTCAGTATCTATTGCATAATGGCTCTGTCTACATTCCTTGTCACTAGCAACCAGCACTGTCACATTGGAGTTCGTCCCATGCGAGTCAGCACCCCCCTTCCTACCTATCTTGTCCGATGTAATTAATAACTCTGCCCACACCTGCTCAAAGTACCATGTTGTACCAGGACCATTAGCCTATGCTTCTCAGCCCAGCTCAACCAATGATAGAAATAAAGAATTACGAGCCAGACTCAACAAACTACATGAGCCGCCTAGAAGACTTCTCCCTGCTATAAAACGTAAAATGAAATGCCAACACAATAGGGAATATAGTGCTCCCAATTTCCATCCTGCCCCACTAGCCACAACGCATTCCTAAACCCTTAAATCCAAGCTTAAGTCTAGTGCTAAAAGTATACCAAATACCGTACAAATCAAAGTGGAAACGGAAGTGCATTCCTACAAGGAGCGCTCCTTAATGTAAGATCACTAGTTGCCCACGCCCTTGATTTAGTTGACCTAATCACGGAAGCCAACTTGGACTTCATTGCAATAACTGAGATTTGGCTACATAACGCGGCAGGGCCGTCACTCATGTTAGTCATCCCTGAAGGTTATACTATATCTAGGCAAGACCGAGAGGGCTCCCGCGGAGGTGCGATTGCCATCATATCCAAAACTAACCTATTGTTAAGGCTAGCCCCCATCCAAACCTTGCAATCTTGTGAAGCCCTTATCGCTAAAATCCCTATACACAACACCCAATCACTAACCATATACCTAATCTACAGACCACCGGGCACACTTGGGACCTTTGAGGAGGATGTGCACAGCCTATTAACGAACAATGTTAAAACTACCTCACAACTGCTGCTACTAGTGGATTTTAACCTAGGATTTAATGACCAAGCAGATGTGCACGCTTCGACCATTGCCAACACTCTGAACTCACTAGGACTATCCCAAAAAGTTAAGAATCCTACCCATTTGAAGGGTAGAATACTAGATTGGGTCGCTGATTCCAACTGTACAGCCGCCATCTCCTCCATCATGCCTCTATCTTGGACCGACCACTCACTGGTGTCCTTTAATCTCCTAACCACCAGAACATCCACCACAGCCCCACCCACGGCTCCATCCTGCCTAACCAGAAATAAAAAGAACATGACAGTGGACAACAGCATTCCTGCTATACTCCCAACTCTAAATGCACTGCCGGACAACTTAGACCTCAGTGCACTAGTTCACGAATACAACAAAATCATGCGTGACACTATGGACAAAATTGCCCCACTTAAATCCCGAACAAGCAAACCCAAGGCCCACTTAAACAAATGGTTCACGCCGGAACTCAAGGCCTTACGCCTAACAAAGAGAAAATGCGAATCGACTTGGAAACTATGCCCAACTGATGAGAACAAGGCTAACTTAACCTCTATTTCTCGCCACTATAAAAATGAAGCCTGTCTGGCAAAGCAAAACTCCTACAATGATCGCATTGCCAACTTGTAGGGATGTTTGTCTTTTACTGTGTTGGCTCACGGTTGCCTCTCTGCACTGCCTCGTGCCTGTGTTTGCATTCTTCTTGGTGCGGGCGCGAGGCAGAACAGAGAGACGGTTGGCGGAGTTGGAGTATGACAGGTTCTCCATGCGTGCCTGCTAGAAATAAAGTTTACGCTTAAACTTCACCCACTTGTGTCCGCCTCATCTCTTCAATGGCAACAAGGTGAAACACAGGCCCGCGGGAGACGAAACCACCGAGAGATCCAGATCGCAGAGCTTTGTTGAAGCTCTTTGGCCGTGTTACGTCCCCACCTCCCCCTGCAAAGGATCGTGGGGAGGTCTGCCTGAGCTGTTCGTGCTGGCGTGCAGGCGTGCTGACGGGAAGCTTTGCTGCTGGGGGACTGCATACCACCTTCCCCTCCGAAGGATCGCGGGGAGGTGCTGCTGGTGCCGTCCTCTTCAATTCCCAAAGCCAGAGGTCGCTGTGACCAGTCCTGCCCCCTTTTTCCTGAAAAGTGCTACACAGAAGTGAGGAGCAGAGGGAAGGGGGGGCTAGAGTCTGAAGAGGCCCGGGAAAAAAGAAGTAAACCAACCCAGAGTGGAGCAATAGGAGCCTCAACAGAAGAGTGAAATAAAGATGTATGTAACTTTCCAGTTACAATTCGGTCACAGTTTCTTTCTGTGTGTTCACCAAACCTTTAAAGGGCACCTATAATTGCTGTAAAGTCCCTACAGCACTTGAAGAAAAATACCAGTATTTTGGACACATATATATATATATATATATAATATATATATATATATATATATATATATATATATATATATATAGGAAGTCCATTGCACAGAAGTTTGGCAAGAATCCGGTCTCAACAAGAAAAATATTTAAAAGTTTGGAGAACTGCTGAGTTTAGTTTTTCAAGACTAGTTCCGGGCACACGTGTTCATCATGGTAGCGGCAAGTATGGCAGCACCTCCACCGTTTCTACCAGAGGCTGGCTGGCACACCTGTTAGATGGGAGAGGTGGAAGAAACTTTTTGATACCTATCTCATTGCAATAGGTGGAGATAAGTTTTCATCTGCAAGGAAAGAAGCCATCCTTTTGCACAATTTGGGTGCGGAAGGTCGCAGCGTGTATGATGGGTTACCTGAACCGCCACAAGAGGGTCAGGGAGAGGCTGACTCTTATAGCATAGCTGAGAAGAAACTGGCGATCCATTTTGAACCCAGAAAAAACATTATATTTGAGAGACATAAATTCTTCAAAAGGGCGCAAGAACCCCAAGAACCAGTTGAGAACTTCATAGCTGCATTGAGAACCCTCAGTCATTCATGTGACTTTGGTCCTCTTACTGACTCATTGATGAGGGATCAATTGGTACGTTGCACAAAAAGTCGATGCTGAATCAGGACAGCAAGATTCTCACGGCTGTCCTAGCAAATCGATTGCAGAAAGTGATTGGTAGCCTCATACATCCTGACCAAACGGGTTATGTCCCGAGCAGAAACATAACACACAATCATAGGCGGCTTCACCGGGTGGTCGAATGGGGTAGTAAGAACGAGGGTGAGATGGCGATAGTGTCTCTAGATGCAGTTAAAGCTTTTGACTCGGTCAAGTGGTCATGGCTATTGGCTGCTTTGGAAGGGTATGGAATAGGACCAGGCTATATCAGGTGGGCCAAGATGTTGTATAGCGAGCCGCTTGCCAGGGTCCGAACTGGAGCGGTGATATCCGAGAGATGGCAACTTAGCAGGGGCACCAGACAAGGGTGCCCCTGGTCCCCGATGCTTTATATCTTGGCCCTGGAGCCTCTGGCAATATGCCTTAGGGCACAGTATGATGCGATTGGCATTGAGGTAGGAGGGGAACGACACTTGATATCCTTGTACGCGGATGATCTGTTACTGTACCTGCAATACCCAGAAGAAAATCTCTTATACATACTTGAAGTGATGGAAAGGTACGCAGAGTTGTCGGGCATCTCGGTGAACCCCCAAAAGTCTGTCATGTTCCCGCTAGGTAGCTATAAGGGGATCCCTGCAGAAGGACTACCTGTGCTACAGGTACCATGGGCAACTAGCTCTTTTCGCTATTTAGGCGTAGATGTATATCACACGGTGCAAGTAGAACACAGACACAATACGGAAGTAGCCGTCGAGAAAATTAGAAACAGCATGCAGTTCTGGGCAAGATTACCCTTGGTGATGATGGGGCGGGGGGCCATGCTTAAGATTGTAGTTTTGCCCAGGCTCCTGCACTACTTCAGTAATATCCCATACATAATACCCAAGAAGTTTTTCAGCAAATTGAATAGCATGTGTAGGGACTTCCTGTGGCACGGTACCCGAAATAGAGTGGCGTTTTGGAAACTGCAGAACCTTTATGAAAATGGAGGTATCAGACTGCCTCATTTTGAGGTTTATTACTTGGCGGGACAGCTACAGTATGTGGCTAAGTGGCTCTCTGATGAAGTGACCCCTGAGCATAGGGTGCTTGAACAGGACTGTGCCCCATTTTATTTGAAAGAAATGATTTGGCTGTCTGAAACTGAAATGAGGGGGCGTCCTGCGATGTTGAGGCTTGGATGGAAAATTTGGCGTAGGGCTTGACGTTTGATGGAAGTCCCGTGCCCGTGCCTCCCGCAGATACCGCTGGTTGCTCTTACAGGAGGGGATAATCAGTTGAGGGCAATTGTTAGGACCTACTGGGAATCGGTGGGGCTGGTAACGCTAGGCAATGTTTGGCAAGAGGGATCCAATAAGGAGTTTATAGAACTCAACGAAGAAGCGGGGCTACCACGGGCCAATATGTCACGTACATTAGATTGGTACGGATGATTAAGAATACCTGGCCAGGGACAGTTTTGATAGAAGAACCAGATGCAGTTTTGGAAACAATATATGATATATCCGAAGGAGGTCATGAGATCTCGAGATTGTATGAGATGGTGATGGCTAAGGCGGGGAAAGATTTGACACATTTGAGACTGGACTTGGAGGTGGAAGTGGGGGCCCCGATAGAGGACGGGGTATGGGAGCGTGCCCTGGGTTACCACAAAAAAGTGTCTAGAAATGCCAGATTAAAAAAAATACAGCTGTATGTAACGCACAGGGCATACATGACCCCCTTGAGGATATCCAAGTTCCGAAATGCTGGAATACAAGTGTGTCCTAAATGTAACCTAGGAAACGCTGACATGACACATATGTTTTGGTTGTGCCCGATTATCAGGTGCTACTGGGGAGAAGGGGCACAGAAACTGGCTGATAAAGGGGTTACTCTTGTTACAGACACAGCCTGGGCCTGCTTACTAGGCGGGTTCCCTAGGCCACGGAAGCTCATGCATATTGAGAAACTGAGAAATCTGGCGTATGTGCTCGCGAAACGCAGGATCGCCATGGGGTGGAAGAAATGCCACAAACCTAAGGTGGATGTATGGTGGAAGGACTTGCAGAAATGGGCAGAGGCTGAAACGGTGGCATGGCAAGAAGCGAGTAGCCGGGCTGATGAAGGGAAGGCGGGTACCCTGTTGGCTTGGAAAACGCTAATAACAGAATTGTTTGGAGTAATACCAGATCCAACAGACTCCGAAGAGAACAAAACCCAGCCGCACGAGCCAAACATTGAAAGGGATTGACAAATAGGCTCACGGGGGGAGGGAGGGATAATGGGAGCAGTGCTTATGATAACTTGATGTGTAACTGAACTATTATGATTATGCTGCTTGTTTGGTTTTTGTTGTTTTGTTTGCATAAAATCAATAAAAGAAATTAAAAAAAAAAACATGTTGGGTGCTCCCAACGTGTGGGGGATCAAGGAGATAGTGCTAGATAAACTAAGCACTGTGCTTCTATAGAGCCTGTCCTGTCCTAGGGCACTAATGTGTTTGGTGCTCCTGACATGCGAGGGATCAAGGAGATAGTGCTAGATAAACTAAGCACTGGGCTTCTATAGATAGCTTGTCCTAGGGCACTAACGTGTTGGGTGCTCCGGACGTGCGGGGGTCAAGGAGATAGTGCTAGATAAACTAAGCACTGGGCTTCTATAGATAGCCTGTCCTAGGGCACTAATGTGTTGGGTGCCCTCGACGTGCGGGGGATCAAGGAGATAGTGCTAGATGAACTAAGCACTGGGCTTCTATGGAGCCTGTCCTAGGGCACTAACGTGTTGGGTGCTCCTGACATGCGGGGGATCAAGGAGATAGTGCTAGATAAACTAAGCACTGGGCTTCTATAGATAGCTTGTCCTAGGGCACTAACGTGTTGGGTGCTCCCGACGTGCGGGGTTCAAGGAGATAGTGCTAGATAAACTAAGCACTGGGCTTCTATAGATAGATTGTCCTAGGGAACTAACGTGTTGGATGCTCCAGACGTGTGGGGGATCAAGGAGTAGAAAAAGCAGCTTCCATTCGCCCTCTGTTTCCCCACTGAGTGCATGTGGCTGTAGCACACATTGCTAAATTCTGGATGGGGCACATCAGTCATTGTATCAATTCCAATCCCTTCGTATTGGTCATTGCCCCTCTCTTCATCCATCCCCTCTTCTCTCTGTGTGACCATTTCCATTTGACTGTATTGATTACCTGTGTCCGCTGTACATTAATAAGGTTGTCTAAGAGGACATTAGCTTGACCTGTAGCAGCCCAAAAAGATCCCTCCCCATATTTCCACACCCGCCCCTATCACATACCCTTTATATGTCTCAAACATGGAACATACATGATAAGCCTTAAAATAAAACCAAAAGAGATACATAACAACACCATCATTAATCAGCGACAGGAATAAGACATTTGTAAAAATGCCAGCCCTTGAAATGTATTTGCATTTTGAAAAGCGCATGTTAACTCAACAAGTGCACTATTAATGTGATGCATACATTCAGTAAACATTCTAGCAGCTGCCCCTTAAAGGAGTCGATGGTACTGTTGGACGCAAAAAGAAATATATAGAAACCAGAACACAATGTCCACAACTCAACAAAGTGGTGTGCTTGTCTGTACAGGCATAGAAATAGTGACAGTCACAATATTAGGGGATCTGCTGTTGCTGTTTTAGAAACAGGACGTGCTGTTTGGGGGGACCGCCGGATATCCGAGAGGTGTATCCAATACCACAATTCCCTTAGCTTAACCACATGTGGAGTGGCACACACAACGGTAAATGGCCCGTTGTACCTTGGCTCACTCCACCTGTAGACAAAATTCTGCATGTACATTGTATCCTCTGGGGCCAGCTCGGTGGAAGGCGAGCTCACAGATTCTAGTGCAGCGCTGTTGTAGTATTCGGACTGCTGTGGTGCTATCTGTTGAGAGATGCTTTGTTTTGACTTCATCAATGCAGATCGGTACATTTTAAATTCATCCCCCAAGATGGACGCAGCCCTTTGAGGATCAGAGGTGAGTCTAACTGGTGATAATGGCATGTGCATGCGCCGCCACGTCACTTTTTCGTGAGGACAGACATGGTGATCCTTACAGGCTTGCATCAGCATAATGAAAAGGGCCATGGGCAAACAGTTGTCAAACAGTTGCTCAACACCGACATTGGCTTGATGGTGGTATAAGGGACTTAGTGCATACTTAATGCCTAACAGAGTTGTTATTTCCTTTAATAGCTTTTTAAAGAAGTGTGGCCATTATCTGATTGTAATACTTTGCATACTTCCCACTAGAAATTTGGCCGCACACTTGGCGTCTGGATGTGCACATGGACCAATCTCAACCCAAAGGCAGAAGGGGCACACCACCACAATTAAATACCAAAATGTGTTACACCATACTCCCATGTCGGCATACTCAACACACTGCTCGCGGAACGTCCCCCTAGGGCGAGGCAATGTACCTTGTAAGTTCCATAGTGTTTTCCAAGTTTTGTATGTTTGACATATTATGCAGTTGGTATAAAAAACCTTTAATAACTCTTGAAGGTTGGGCAGAAACCGATCCTCCGGTCCATCCGCAGCAATGCGCTTCTTCGACATGTGGGAGGTATAGTGCAATTGCTCAAATGCAATCATTACCAGCTCGTGGGGCATTACCACCTTACCTCTAGTGCCCTGTCTTCATATAAGGCCTGTGGGGGATTGCTCACACCCTCTCTTTTGCCACAATCATTCGTCATTGTGTGGTGCTCAGCCTTGTAATTCGATTATCTGGGAAATTGGTAAAGAGGTATATGGAGCTGGAAGTTGTACTTGCATACTTGCAATAAGAGGGTATTCTGAAATGTCTGGCACTGAGATATAGGCTGCCAATTTGGCTGCTATGTCTGCTGCAGCGTTGCCAAGAGAAATTGTGTCTGGTTTATTCGTTTAAGTGGCACTTTTCACCACTGCTACTAGAGTAGGCCACTACAGGGCATAAATTGGTCTGTCCAACAAGGCAGCGTATTGCACTGGGGACCCATCTGCTCTTCTAAATCGCCTTCTTTTCCATCAGGACAACCCTAAGTGTACTGTGGTTGTGATGTAGGCCAAGTCAGAATATATGGTCACTCAGCAGCCGTCCAATGTGCCAAGAGCTTCAATTAATGCAATACGTTCAGCAGCTTGTTCTGAGTAGTGCATTGGTACATTTTTAAGCACCAGTACTTCATATTCTCCATCCACGAAATGGACCATTGTGGCACCCGTGTGTCTCCAACCGGTCTCCTGGTCAATAGTCACAGACCTGCCTACAAAGAACTCTTCTCCGTCATCAAGGGCATAATCTTGGGCTTTTGGAATGTCATCCTCAGGTTCCTCAAACATGGTGCAGTTGTGTACATGGTTAGTGTCAACAATTGTTTCGGTTAGAAAGGTGGCTGGTGTCACTGGTTTACAATGTACTGTGTGAATGATGGGTCTGGATAGTGTAACCTTGTTTGCCAATGCCCTCTGTGTCATCAGGGTGTATTTGGATCGTTCCAAGATAGCGAAGACTGCATGTCCTCGGTGCAATGGTACTGAGAACCCCATCTTAATAGTGGCTGATATTCTCAATAGCAAAAGCTAGTGCAGCTAAAGCTTGTTCACAGTGGAATTGGCCCTGCATTACTGAATCTAACATGCCACTGTAGTATGCCAAGGGCTTGCTCTTCTGGGTTAGTACTGCTGTCATCATCTGCCCGTCTGAATATGAAAAGACATTGAAGTCTTGTGTGTAGCCAGGTGTTACTGGAACAGGGGCAGTGGCAATGACATTTTTCAATTCTTGGAAACATGGAAACTCAGGAATCTGAATAGGAAGTCGGAGGGTATTCACCAGCACTCATTACTGTGAGGGGTCCGAAATGTGAGACGGGCAAAAGGATGGAGTTTACTCGCAAAAGGTCATTTTTAATAAATAATAAAAGGTCGGATGAAACCCTGTATGTCCCTAACCTAATAAAGATCTACCTACCTAACTACCCAATGCTAAATTTGTCCACAAGGCCTTCTTTGGCCTCAATACCTTAAACTCTCTCTTCCTAAATATCTTCCTTCTCAAGCTTTTCGCTCATCCGCCTCCAACTCCCAGGGTCAGTAGCGTCTCCAAGCTTCTCCAAGCAACAAGTTGGTGGTCGATCTCTTTCTTCTGCTGGGGCATCCCTCTGGAACAGCCTCCCTGGCTCTCTGAAAAGTGAGGAGAACCATCTCTGGTTGTGGAAGCACCTTGAGACCTTCATCTTTGCTTCTGCTTTCTCTCCTCCTCTCCCCTGCTGACCTCCTGGCTGAAACTGAAACTGCATTGGTTACCTGGCTACCCTCTGATCTCGGGCCCAGGTCCCCTCACCTGCACTGCCCCCCTGGCAACCCTTGTGCTCGGGGACTGTTCTGTATCCATACAGCCCCCTACCTGCACTCAACACCTGATGTCTGCTCTTACCCTTGCACTTGCCACCAGCTGGCCAAACTTTTTATTTATTGTGTTTATTATTTTACTGTTATCCTATGTACTGCACTGCCCCTCCTCTTTTTCCCCCACACTTGGAGAATGCATTGGACGGAACAGATGGAGTGGATGGAACAGATGGACTGGATGGAACAAATGGAGTGGCTGGACAGATGGACTGGATGGAACAGATGGACTGGATGGAACAGATAGAGCAGATGTAACGAATAGAGCGGAGGGAACAAATGGAGTAGATGGAACAGATGGAGTGAAAGGAAGACATCGAGTGGATGGAACGGATAAAGCAGAGGGAACGGACTGAGTAGATGGAACAAGTGAGTGGGTGGAACACATGGAGTGGATCGAATGAATAGGAAGGATGGAACGGACAGAACACATTAAACGGATGGGAAGGATGAAATGGGTCTTCTGAATGGGTGGAGTAGATCATGTGGATGAAGGGTCGAGTGGATGGAATGGATAGAAGGACTACTAGATTAAATGGATGTAATAGGTGAAATGGATGAACAGACAAAGTGGAATGAACGGACAGAGTAAATAAAACAGATAGAATATATGGTACAGATGGAGTACTCGATCTCTAGTGCTTTACTGATAATCACCATAGCACACTACCACGCTTACTCTCTCCTAAACACCACCACTCAACTAGAACACAGCGATACTCTGACACATTTGGTATAGCTGTTCTCATACTAACACCCGCCACATACTCTTCATCATCCTAATTAATCACAGCTAGCTGAGCACACACCGCTAGCTTAAGCGTCTCCTCAGGCCTAACGCAGCCAGAAATCAGCCTGGGTGTCCAGCCTCCAGAATTGAACACATATAACTGACCGCCCACCACCACACCGACCGCTAAGAAGCAGCTATCATGTAACTGCCTCACCGGCTGCACACATATCCGGTGCACCCACCCACCTTATGACTCTCTCTCTCTCTCTACTGACTCAAGGGCGTTCAACCTACCAGCGCTTTGAGATCATACCAATGATACATAAGGCGCTATATAAATGCCAAATAACATAACATAACATAACTTGTCCCATTCCCCCCTCTGCACTTTCGCGATCTCAATGTCACCTGGCGTTGTATCTGTCTTCCCTCTGTTCCCCCTCCCTTGCCTCGTCGCGCCCTGAAACACTTGTGTATAGGTGTGTTATAAATGCCATTTCATATCATATCATATCACAAATGAAGCTGATCTAATGTCAAAATGTATCTGTCATACAATGAGTGTCTGGCAATGTAAACTACATACAATCATATACAAACTCAGAAACACAATTGTAACCAATGATCCTTGTGACCTCGGTAGGATCGATCCCCTTACCCAGGATCAATAAAGGTCGTCTCCAACCAGAGTTTCAGTTCAGTAACATTCCACTGTCTAGTCAAGTAGTCTGTACCTTTCCACAAATGTCCTTTTCTTAGCTTAGTTTATACATTTGATTTCCAACAAATACTCTTGAAGATAATTATAATTGCCTCCACAATCTTTGCTTGGACAACAAAACAAAGATTCTCTCTCCATATGTCACATCAAAGTCAATTGGACCTCATTACAAGTTTGGCGGATGCCTTACGGGTAAAGCCGGCAGGCTGCCGCCAAACTTGCAATATTTTTTATATTTTTCTACGTTGCTCCCCATTTTGATGGCTAATGCCCCAGAGAAGCCCTGCATGTCCATAACCTCACCTGACAAAGGGAAATTGTACACCATGAAAATAAGGGTTTATTGCTTATCTTCACACCCACAAGGGTTTCTTTTCTGGGTTGGCAGTGACTGACAGGACTGGGCATGCTGAGGCTCTCTGTGCGCTATCCTAATCTGGATAGGTGTTCGTCCCCGGGAAGGTGAGAGGGTTCCCTCCCATCACACAAGCCCCTTGATAGTGAGAAACAGTGCTGTTAGCAACTGCATTTCTGTTGGGTATTTGAGACACTTGCAGTGGGACAGAATGCTCTGCATAAGAACCTGAGCCACTGGGAACTGGTGATTGCAGCTGCGGAAACAGTGGAGTGGGAGCATGTTAGGGAGAATTCTCATAAATATGCTAATTCCCTTCACCTTGGAGACCCCCAGCAACTTTGCTGGATTTTGAGGACTTGATTTTTTTACCTGGAGAGAGTGTGATCCTTTTTTCCCACTCTCTCTGTATTTTGATGTGTGTTTTACTCTTATGTTCTTTGATTATGGGGGTTTTAGATAACTCCGTAGGCATCATCTTTTCATGTGTGTCACACAGCACCCTCAGTGCAGTGACACAGGGAAGCTTTTTAGGCTGTCCCAAGGTTTAAATACCTTCTCTGGGATAAACTACTGTTCCCCAGAGAATGTAAAGTTACATTGACTTTACTAGTCTTTTAATTCCTAGACCCAGCACACCCTCTCTTACAATAGAGCTTTTTAGGCTGTCCCAAGGTTTACATACCTTCTCTGGGATAAACTATTGTTTCCCAGAGAATGTAAAATTAAATTGATTTTACTAGTCTTTTAATTCCTAGACCCAGCACACTCTCTCTTACAATAGAGTGCTGAAGGGGTTACCTAGTATCCCCTATGTCTAGAAACTTATGTAGCAGTCAAATGCTACCCGTTCCTATCAAAATGGCTGGTGGCAGTGGTTCTACAACGAACTACCATGATCTTTCCCGACCGCGAACACCGGTAGCTAAAAATCACGGGAGCCATGTTTTTGAAGGAGGAAGACTGGTGGGTCCTGCACTGCCCAGGGAAGAAACCAGCAGCGGAGCAAAGCGACAAATAAAAGGTGCGGTCTTTAAAACGCAAGCAGGGTCCGTTCTTCCTGGCTATCCGGTTCACTGTTGCTCTGTACAGCAAATTCGACCCAAGGAGGGAGGCCTGGCTTGCAGTTTGGTAAACTGGTTGTTCCCACCAGCTCAAGGGGAGAAGATTCCTTGCAGATCTTCCCTGTCATCGAAGTTTGAAGATTTGGACCAGGAGCAGGGCTTCACCAGGAGGTTCAGTCGTGGTAGAGCTCCTCTTCTGTCAGCTTCTCGTTGGTTCTCTTGATCCAGTGGCGACTCTGCCTTTCCAGTCTTAGAGACCTGCTTTTTATGCAGTTTTTCCCCATTCATACAGCCTGGCTGTCAATCACAAAGCAAGGTGGCTGTCCCGCCGGGACAGTCACCACAGCAAATCGTACCATAGTGCAACATGGGTCTCCAAGGAGACCCTGTGCAGGGAATCTCAAACCCCTCCCTCACATCCTGTCCCCGTCAAACATTCAGGTGCCTAGGAAGGGCTTCTATGCAGAAGCCCGCCAAAGGTCGGTGAACAAAGGAATCAAACCTGGTTTGGCGCGCAGAGAAAAACACAACAAAGAATGTTACAAAAAGAAATTGCAAATAAACCCAGCCAAAACCGTATAAAAATGTATATGGTCCAGTGGGTTTACGTTCGAGGCTACCAAGATAGCCTAAAACAATACCAAAGCTATTTAGAATATCCGCTGTAGGAAAAATAGGGTAGTTACCACTGCCACCAGCCAAATCTTAATGAAAAGGGAGCAAAACAATGTTCCATGAGAAACAGACAAAAAGGGATAGCTATTAACCCTTTCCAGAACTCTATGTAAGATAGGTTGTACTGGGTCTGTGATTTAAAAAGGCTAATAAAGTCAATGGCAACTTTACATGTTTCTGGGAGACAGTAGTCAGTCCCATAAAATGAAGTCTGAAAAAGACAACCCAATTTCACTGCACTGAAGGTGCTGTGTAACACACAGTAAAACGATGATGCCTATGGAGTAGGTGAGGCTCCACACTCAATGAACAGAAAAATGTTAAACACACAAAGCAAAACACATGTAAGAGTGGGAAAAAAGGCTCACACTCTTACCAGGTGAAGATAGAAATCCTATAAATCCAGCAAAGCTACTGAGGGAAATTAGCCATTCTGGAAAATTCTCCCTAACACCTCCCAGATTCTTTCACACCAGCCGTTTGAAAGCTTATGTCTAAAGACCAGAAGTGGGAGCTTTGCTTCTAGCTTCAGCTCAGGAGGAGGAGGAGAGTGAACCTCTACATGATCTCCTTAGGGGACAGCCTTTAGATGAGAAGATAGAAGGAGTTAATCTCTCTTCTAATCTGACACTGAAACAACAGGAGGAGTGCAAGTTTCTGTTAAATCAGTTTGCCTCCCTGTTTTCACCATCACCAGGCCGGACTCCTTGGTTCAGCATGATATTCTCACTGGTGACTATTTGCCTGTCAAAAGCAGGGGTTACAGAATGTCAGATCATGTAAGAACCCACATAAAGGAAGAGGTCAACAAGATGCTTGATCTGGGGTAATAGAGCCCTCTACCAGTCCATGGTCTAGCCCATTTGTGCTTGTACCAAAGGCAGGATCCAAGGAGTTGAGATTCTGCGTGGACTATAGAGCTCTAAATGCAGTCACAAGGACCGATGCCCATCCTTTGCCAAGGACAGATGAGCTGGTGTACAGACTTTGTTCAGCCAAATACCTCAGTACATTGGACCTAACGTCATGCTATTGGCAAGTAGCTCTGACAGACCATGCCAAGGAGAAAACTGCATTTTCAACCCCAGCAAGCCTCTACCACTTTAAGGTAATGCCTTTTGGACTAAAGAATTCACCTGCTAGATTGCAATGGGTGGTTAATCAGGTTAGAGGACTTCTGCATGGCATACTTGGATGACATTGCAGCATTCAGTCTTACTTGGAAAGAGCATATTGGCCACTTAAGATATGTATTGCAGGCTCTTGAGCAGGCCCATAAAGGCTAGCAAATGTCAAATTGGTCAGAGTAAAGTGGCCTACCTTGGACATGAGGTAGGAGGTGAAATAAGGGCATTGCCTTGCAAAGTACAAGCTGTACAAAACTGGGCCACCCCTACTACTCAAACCCAAGTGAGAGCCTTTTTATGTCTCACCGATAATTATAGGAACTTCATAGAGAACTATGGGTCCATAGCTTCTCCCTTGAATGTGGTCTCCTTACCCAAATTCCCCAAAAAGGTCAGCTGGAATGAGGAGCGCACTAAGGCATTTGAAGGACTTTAGAAAGCCCTTTGTCAATCTCCAGTCTTAAGAGCTTCTGACTACAGCCAAACCTTCATTGTGCAAATAAACAGATGATTCCAATACAGGTATAGGCGCAGTTTTGAGTCAGCTGCATCAGAAAGGTAGGGAACACCTAATCTGCTTCATCAGCAGGAAGCTGAAGGAACCGGAGACAAGGTGGGCAACTATAGAATGCAAGTGTTTTGCCATTGTGTGGTCTCTGAAGAAGTTTATACCATACTTGTATGGATCTACTTTTGTGATTCAGACAGACCACCAACCCTTGAGATGGTTAATGCAGATGAAATGGGAAAATCCTAAATTTTTAAGATGGTCACTCAGCCTACAGGGGTTGGATTTTACCATTGAACACAGGTCAGGGTGTAATCATCAAAATGCTGATGTCTCTCCAGAATGTATGTCCGACTGGAGTAAGGAGATTCATCCAGGGGTGGATTAATTTCTCCTGTCCCTTAGTCTGGAGAATTCAGATGTGCTAATTCTCATCACCTTAGAGACCCCCAGCAACTTTGCTGGATTTTGAGTACTTGATTTTTTTACCTGGAGATAATGTGAGCCTTTTTCACACTCTCTAATGTATTTTGATGTGTTTTTTAATCTTTTTTTCTTTGATTACAGGGTTTTAAATAACTCCATAGGTATCATCTTTTCATGTGTGCCACACAGAACCCTCAGTGCAGTGACACAGGGAAGCTTTTTAGGCTGTCCCAAGGTTTAAATACCTTCTCTGGGATAAACTACTGTTTCCCAGAGAATGTAAAGTTAAATTGACTTTACTAGTCTTTTAATTCCCAGACCCAGCACACCCTCTCTTACAATAGAGTGCTGGAGGGGTTACCTAGTATCCCCTTTGTCTAGAAACTCATGTAGCAGTCAAATGCTACCATTTCCTATCAAAATGGCTGATGGCAGTGGTATTACAACAAACTACCATGATTTTTCCCGACCGCGAACACTGATAGCTAAAAATCATGGGAGCCATGTTTTTCAAGATGGCGCCTGAGCCCCCTTTGTTTAAACAGGTCCTGGTCTTCTTTTTTCACCATTTCTTTTTGGAAAGGTCCTTCTAGAGTTTGTCTCTGTGCCAAACTAGGTTTGGTCCCTTTGTTTAAATGGGCCTCATTACGAGTCAGGCGTTAAGGGGTTAATGGCGCCGTAAACGGCGCCGACCTTTAACGCCTGATTAGAAGGTCCCTTAGCGCCATGGTGAGTTTAACGCCTGCTTTTTGCAGGCGTTAAAATCCATGGCGCTAAGGGACCATGGTGCTAATTACGCCACCGTAATTTACGGTGGCGTAATTAGCGCCTTCCCCACTCCCATTATGCCCTATGGGGCAAAAATGGGAATGGGGAAGGGTAAAATGGGAAATGGGGATTTACCGCCCCACTTACCTTGGAATGGGGCGGTAAATCCGCCATCCACCATGGTGTAAACATAGTTTACACCATGGTGGTAAGGGTACGACCCAGGCGGTAACTTACCGCCTGGGTCGTAATGAGGCCCAATGCCTTTGGTGGGCTTCAGGGCTGAAGACCGCCTCTGGCGCACAAGTGTCTAGGGTGGGCAGGAAGTTAGGGAGGTGCCCAAAACTCCCTGTGCTTAGTCTCCTAGGAGACCCAAATGCACTCTGGCGTGATTGGCAGCCCCACCCTGCTGGGTGAGTGGCAGGATTCCATGTCTTAAGATCGCGGCAAAAATGGCCGTGAACACAAAATATTGCGGCAAAAAGGCTGTGGTTTTGTATCCGCAATCCATGTAAAGGTTGCAGGGGCCACCCCCGCAACCCCCACACCCATTATACCTTTTAAGGGGAATGGGGGACACCCCCGCAACCCCACTCCCTTTAAATGGTGTAATGGGGTACACTTTTAATGGGTCAAACCACTGCATTTTTGCTGTGATTTTTTGTTCAGCCGACATTTTTGCCGCGATTTTATCACTGCAAACCGAGTGGCAGCTAGGCTGGAATGAATGGGAGAAAACTGTTTTAAAGGCGAGTCTCCTGGACTGGAAGGCAGAGTTGACCACTTGAAAGAAAAACCGAAGATGAGCTGGAAGAGGACGGCTGCTGCAAATACTGTATCGTTGGTTCACCCGGTAGAGACCTGCTGCAGGTCTGTATCGCCAAGTTCACCTCAACAGAGAAGCCCTTCAAGCACGACTTCTTCCTTTTGATTTGGTGGGACCAATCAACTTGACACTAAGCCACCTGGACACCATTCTCGTAGCTGGTTGTATTTTCCTCAGAGTGCTGCAGGAAACTGAATAACCAGGGAGAAGGCCACCAGCTTGTGTGCTTGCAGACAGCTACCGGAATTGAAGAATTGCCAGTTTGCCAGCTTTGTGACCAGTCCCTGTGCAGTGCAGGAGTCCCCAGATGTCCTCCCTCTTGTGTCCACGACTGAGGCTCAGGAACAGCGAGATCTGCAGGAACTGCCAGGAACAGAAGTCTTCAGCTGCATCTTTTTCTTCAATCTAAGGTACTGTGAAAACCCGACCTAGAGAACTTACAACTCACTGCGAAAGTCCTTGGAACTTTGGCAACTTGCAGGCCTAGTCAGCTTGTGACCTGACATATGTACTTTTCTTCCGTGAACTACTTCCAAGAACCGTGGCAAAGACTTGTCCATTTAAATACCAGAACCATTTTTACCTATACAAGACGCTTGTCATGATCCATCAATCATGCCCCTATTGGTCCTCCTGGTCCCTGGCACGTCTGGGGTTACTCGCTGTAGTTCACCCAACATGGCTATATTCACAGAACGCGGTCTATCGACCTTTACGTCCATGCAGCACGTTCCATAAATTAACCACTCCCCTGCGGCTACGCGCGTCTCTACGCTATCATTAGCTTAGGCTAGACGTGCATCGCAGTTCATGCTCTTGGAATTGATTTGCTGCTCGTATTCCCGGACCCATTCCTTCTTCTTCTCCTTCCCTTTCCCTTGTACCTGTATCCACCCGCGTTCCGCGCAGACCTCCCCCATGTGCGGCCTTCCTTCCTGGTCTTCCTGGAGTTTCTTTGATCCCGGACGAAGAAGCTGAACGAATCCTGAAATCCGACGATGGCCGAGCGGGCTTATACAAGACCCAAACAGCACGGAAGAAAACCCAGGCGAAGGATCCCGCAAGACAGCGAAAACAGGTGAGAGAAAAGGAAACCTGTGACAACACTAGTCAATTGACTTTGGCCTACCCATGGCATTGAATCAACTTCTCTGGTGAACTCAAACTGCTTGCACTGTCCTAAAGTAACTGTAATATTCAGTTTATTAACATGCCTTTTTGCGCCTACTTCAACTGCTCTGAATGCCATTTTGCTCCTCCTTCAAAGTACTGTAAATGTTTCAGAACCGGTTAGTGTGAAGTATTGTAGTATATTTTTGTGTCATATTGATTGCCTCCTTTTAGTGAATGTTTTCTAACTGACTGTGTAAATAAATTAAGAAGTGTTTTACCAAGAAACCTTGAGTATAAGAGCCGATTTGAATACCTGTGATTGTAGACCTCTTTGTAACCTCATTACAAGCCCACATTCCCTCTTGAGATAAGCCTGGTTGCTCAGCTCGTTACCAAAAACTGTGTGGTACAGACTTATACCAAAGGTTGGTTTTGCTTACACATGTAGTCCTAGTTGTGTGTAGTGGTCCCAGAGGGTACTGCATACAAACCTTGCCTAACAGAGCAGGCAGGGCTGGTGTTGGTGATGTGCCATACAGGGCCGCTGTGTTTATAGGCCATAGGGCTGTGGGCGGTATGGGGTCAGTGCGCCTTGGGTATATGGGGCATTTGATCATGTGCATCTGTTGGCCTGCTCCTACATTCCTGTAAAAAATGCCCCATTTTCCCACATGTCCAACACCGTCCTGCATTTCCCCCATCCCTCCAAAACCCCTCTTCAGTCGGGGTTTCGGCCTGGGCATGTCTTGGCATCTGTTGTGGACGACATTGCCAGGCTGGAGTGGGTGCCCTGATTTTATTAGATCCGTCAGTGGTTTTTGATATCATTACCCACTTCATATTGCTCTCCCGTCTGGCTTTGGTAGACCTCTCTGGTTTGGTCCTGGCCTGGTTTGCGTCTTTCCTGACTGATACGAGCCAATCGCTATTTCTTCCACCATTCATATTTTATTCTCAATAGCTTTCCTGTGGTGTTCCTCAAGGCACTGCCTCAACATGTTCAGCCGTTAGTTGGTCTTGTCTGATCCGACGGCTTCAGGTGCTATTCAAATGCTGACAGATGTTGGTCCATTTATATCCTGATCATGCTGAGGTGTCACCTCGCTTGTGTGAGTGCCTGGTGGCCATGACGGGTTGGATGAAACAACTGGCTCAAGCTTAATGGGGATAAGCTGGAGGTTCTGGTGGTGGGACCAAAAACCAAAAGAGAGACAAGGGGTAAATTACTGACACAAGGGTTCAAACCCAAAGAAGCGAGGGACACTCAAAGGCTACAGAACCATTGTGTCACTCTGTTTTCTCCTCCTAAACAAGGATTTACACTATTCAGTTTATGCATTTGTCCGAGGAGGATAGCTCAGCGGCAACACGGGTTCGATCCCCGGGTCCACGTACAGAAACCTTCTAGCTAGACAGGACTGGTGGCATTTCTTCCAGTGATAATAGCAGTGATAATAGCAAGGTCCCCCTGAACAGGACTGGTGGCGTGTCTTCCATTGATACTAGCGCACTCTCCCTCAACAGCACTGGTGGTATTTCTTCCAATGATACTGAACGTGAGCGTCCCCCCAATTGCAATACTAACTCCCCAAGAGAGTCAATAATGGACACACCCCAGGAGGGAATGAGATCAAGTTCAAGTGCAGGTGAAGATAAAATGTGAAGTTTATCCAAAAACAAATATAGCAAGCAGAGAACTCTGCAAACTCTGAAAGCGCTCTGCCAAACAATAGAAAGACATTCATATTTATTACAAAATAACATCATCAATGAAGTGTTCTATATGGGGCACATAAGTCGTTGGGATTGGGTGGCATAAACTGGGCAATTAACAATGTATAAGGGTGCTGCTCCAGGATTGGTGTAAATCCACGTGGTGCCAGTACAGGGTACACGGATCAGCTGGGCTCTTCGGGGTGGAGAGCAGGGTCGGGCGATGTCTTGAACTGCAACAATTTAGCCTGCTTAACATTTGCCTTTGTGGCCACACATACTTCAACCGTCATCTATCTAGCTTAACACATAAGAGATATACTATTATCTATCTGACCTGAACAATAAAAGTGAAACTATCTAGGTCCAGGTGGCAAACTTAATCATGAGATTATGTTGTCACACTTCTCAACCATTCCTTTGCATAACTTAAGACACTTGTTTATTGCTTGTTATTATGTGAGAAATATATTGCCACACAGGGGGACATGGGTCTGGGGTGAGCTGGGGTGGTACACTGCACGGGGGCCTGTGATGTTACTTCAAAAGGCATTGAGGTGAGAGGCTTGTTGGCCATATTTCGGGCTCAGCGGATAAATGTGAGGTTACATTTGTAAAAGGAGGCCTTCAGATGCCAGCCCAGCGAGATGGAGGAGGAGGATGGTGGGGCTGAGGGCGCAGCGCTGCAGGAGAGGGGAGAGAAGG
Organism: Ambystoma mexicanum; assembly: GCA_002915635.3. Lineage (NCBI taxonomy): Eukaryota > Metazoa > Chordata > Amphibia > Caudata > Ambystomatidae > Ambystoma > Ambystoma mexicanum. The sequence goes on along the minus strand of CM010932.2, from coordinate 1,526,437,876 downwards.
CCCTGTGGCCTTGCTGCTGGTCCGCTTTGCGGGGTTGCATACAAATCATTAGGATGCGAGGTAGAACTTGGCTAGTGTGGTTGCAGGTACATTGAATAATATACAAGCTCTGAGTATAACATGGGACATACGTGTACGTTCATCATGAGCATCATGTTACATTATGAATTCTATCTATAATAGCCTTGTGGCTTTATCGTTTTACATTATACACAGTTATAAGCGTGTGGTAGTTGAGCATGTTTGTGAACATACATACATTGGAAGGTCAGTGAGCATCTGGATCGTGTACCTGGCATCATCGCGAGCAAGTAAATTAACATATCATACATCAGTGCGAGTGTTTAGCAGAGAATAAAATTCACCCAACAGTATCGGGCCTAGGCATATAACTAATAGTTATGTGCACAGTAAAAGAGGTATAGATCTTCTTGTTTCGTTTCATAGAATCAGCCCCTTCATTCACAACTACAGGAGAGGATTTATGACCTTTACAGAGGCATTAGCGTTATGGGTGAACCAGAGTTGTACACAGGCGTGGGGTATGTATCTGTTACTTCAAAAGGAGAGCAAGGTTGGGGGGTTATCCACAGTGTATGTCATAAATGAGGGGTCTTCAAGGGGACAGGGCATGTTTGTGGAGATGAATTGTTTTCCTCTAGCCCAAGCTTCCTCCCAGGCATTTCCTGGTCAGTGACGGACTGCGGAAGGTGAAAGATATTGTGTTTGTCTTGTAGCTTGTTTACGCCCAGTCTCCCGTGGGAACAGGCCTTCTGCAGGGACGCAGAGGGGAGGAGGGCGAGGGAGATGACTGGCTCGCTGTGCGCAATCTCGAGGGGAGAGCTTCAGCTCTGCAGCCAACCTTTGTCCATGTGACCTATGGTACCATGTACAAAATGGAGTCTGGTTGTGGTACAACATGGAGCCTGGGATCAGCTTTCTGGTCAATGTGTGCATTGCGCAGCCATCACGCTTCCCTGGCCACAGGCGTATGGGTGGCCGGTGGATGAATCATAATCTGCACGTGGCTTGGAATGGAGGGACGTGGGTCTCAATGACTTTTCCTCCCATACATTCCCCCCTTTCGTTACTTAAGTAACGAATATTGCAATTCACCCAGCCTTTTGCGCTCCTCTTCCTCAACCACGGCCTCATCCCATGCTGGTGTTCCCTTTTGTGATATCCATGCCCTGCACACAGCTCTGAGGCTTTCCCCACCCTGACATACTCATCTGGAGTACAAGTCATGTAGATACATCCTCCAACTCCCTCTAGATCCACCCATACCTCATTATACCAAGCTAGCTCCCGGGGCTCTTTTATAGTTGTGTGATATTGTTACGCTCACCTGGTATCCACAGGGATGCCACCCAGCCGGGATACTCGCTGGTATGCTTCTCAGCTTTGCCCTGTTGTGGTCTGCAGGGAAGGTTCGGCCTTGTGGTAGAATTAGGCGTGCTCTCCGTCCTGTCTTCTTTGCAGGGGCGCGTTGTCTTTCATGGGCGAGTGCGGTCCAGTTACTTCACTGACACCGGCCCGTTTCATATTGTTCGGTAAGTCTTATTGCTGTTCTTCAGTTTTATTGCTATCCTGCATGCCTTTTTTTGTTTAAAATGTCTCTTTTTTCTCCCTTAGGTATGCAGAGCTTCAGCGCGGCGAACTGGCCTGGTTGAGCCCCGCTGGTAAATGATGGTGCATTAAGGGCGCTATGATGTGGTAAGTAAGCGCTATGCGCAGCACTGCAATGTCTTGCCTTTGCTAACCTGTGCTTTCCTTCCTTGTAGGTTGCAGTGTTCTTCAGCGCGAGTGGAATGTCCGGAGTGGTGCCAGCCAAGAGGCTACCAGGCAGGTAAGCCTTTTGAGAAGTTCGTGATATACGTCCATATACAGCTTTCTTTAATGTTGCCTCTATCTTCCTCTTTCAGGTCGGTCTGTACGTGAGGCGTGTAGATTCGAGGAAGCTGTTCTCAGTAGCTGCAAGTGTTTAAAAATGAAGACTGCAGGTAAGATGCTGCTGCTAATGATGTTCCTTTTGTCGCCTTGCAGGTTCTGCTTCTCCGAGGTTCGAGGGAATAGCTGGACACGGTGAGCGTCACGTTGCAAGCTGCAAAGTAACACAAAGCATGTTCTGTAGTCAGGGTGTGGTTTATATAGCCCAGGTAAAGTAGTACCAGGGAAAGTAGTTCAAGGCCTGCCACACCCAAAACACTAGACCGCATAGCTTGGTTCTTAGGGAACCAAGCTATGTGGATGCCTCCATGTTGGCTGACAATACAATAAAGTAGTTCCCAAGCACATTGTTGTTCATGGTGTACGAGTCTGGCGCCATAGGCGCCAGGACTGGCCCAATGAGGGCTTTTGAAGAGGATGCCAGGCTCTAGAGGACCGAGTCCTGACTCCACCTGGCCAATGGGTTTGCCAGAGGGGGTTTTGGGTGAGGGTTGTGACAGCACTCCCCCCTAAGGCCCCTCCCATGGTGTTCCTTCTGTCTGGCCCAGGGTTGGATGGGAAGTTCCGATGGAATTTCCTGATTAGACGTGGTGCGTGGAAATTCTCACTGGGCTCCCAGGATCTATCTTGTGGTCCAAATCCTTTCCAATCGAAGAGATAATATAGCTTGGTCCTAGAGTATTTAGAGTCCAAGATATCTTTGACTTCGAATTCTGGTTCTCCGTCAACAAGTATGGGCTTAGGTGGTGTCCCAATCTGTGTGCCGGGTTGCATTGGTTTCAGGAGGGACACATGGAATACCGGGTGGATGTGTAGATTAGGTGGTAAATCCAGTTTCACGGCTGCTGGGTTGATAATTGCCTTAATGGTATAGGGTCCTTGATGGGTACAAATTTAGCAGCTAACCAAACTTTGTCTCCTACTTGATGATCAGGGGCCTTTTTCCGGTGTTGGTCGGCACATCTCTTTTGTTTTTCTTAGGCATGAATAAGGTGTTACTTTGCCCTTATGAAAGCCTGAGTAATGGTTGTGTGTAGAGTCTTTACCGCTGGCATTTCCAAGCTGGCTGGAAGGTCTAGTTCAGAGGTACGTGGATGTCTGCTATGAAGGGTATAGAAGGGCGTTTGTCCCGTGCTTGAATGCAAAGGATTGTTATATGCATATTCGGCTATCCATAGTCGGTCTTTCCAATTCCTTTGTTCCTGGTGCAGCATGCACCATAAATATTGCTTGAGTGTCTGATTGGTTCTCCCAGTTTGGCCGCCCATATGGGGATGGTGACTGGTAGATAGCCGAACGTCGATCTGCGCCATTGCACAGCATATTTTCCAGAAGTTTGAAACAAACTGGCTGCCTCGATCAGAGACCAGAACCAAAGGGAAGCCATGTAGCTTAACCACGCCCTCCAGGAACACTTTTGCTAAAGTGGCTGCGTCTGGGAGGCCTTTGAGAGGAATAAAATGAGCCATCTTCGAGAATAAGTCCACAACTACAAGGATGGTGTTGAACCCTTGGCTTGGCGGTAGATCAGTGATGAAGTCAAGGGAAAGAGTGTGCCATGGAACTGGAGAATGTCCAATGGTTGTAGGAGACCAGATGGTTTTTGTTTCTGTTATTTATTTTGTACGCAGACACCGCAGGACTAAATATACTGAATGATGTACTTACGCCAGGTAGGCCACCAAAAGTTCTCTTTCACCTTAGCTAGGGTTATGGTGATCCCAGGATACCCTTCGATCAGTGAATCTTGATAGTTTGAAATAACATGCTGTTGTAATTCCTTCTTGGGTACATATAGGTGATCCCTAAAAAAGGGTAGGTGGTCCTTGATGGTATATTGTTCTCCTTGAGGTGCCATGCGAGGTAGGCATCAGGATTCATTGTCCGTTGGATTTCTTTTCGTAGTTCTGCTTGTGTTAAGGCTGTCGTGATACCCAAGAGTTTGTCTTCAGGTATAATAGGTACTGGGTCTGGAGTTGTATATAGTGTTTCATCTATGCCCATGCGAGATAAGGCATCCGCCTTTCCGTTTCTGACTCCTGGTCGAAATGTGATTATATAATCATATTCAGCGAAGAAAAGGGCCCACCGTAATTGGCGCGAGGACTGGGCCTTGGCTGTTTTGAGATATTGCAGGTTTCGGTGGTCTGTGATGACTGTAATGGTGTGTCTGGCCCCCAGAAGGTAGTGCCTCCAGGCTTTAAAGGCGGATCTGATAGCCAGGAGTTCCTTGTCCGTGATGGCATAATTAATCTCTGGAGGTGAGAACTTTTTTGACCAAAAGCCCACAGGATGTAGCTGGCCGGTTTCCGGGTCTCTCTGTGAAAGGACAGCCCCCATTATGAGACTGGACGCATCAGTTTCAACGACATAAGGGAGGTCTGGACGAGGATGTCGCAGGATTGGAGCGGAGGTAAACATTTGTTTGAGTTCCTGAAAGGCTTCTTCTGCTTCTTCGGTCCAAGCAAACTTTTTATTGTTTTTTCGTAATAGTACTGTGATTGGGTGCACGACCTGAGAGAAGTCTGGGATGAACCGGCAGAATACGTTTGTAAATCCCAGCATGCTTTGTGCCCCTTTCAGAGACGTCGGTGAAGGCCATTTCAGAATGGCATCTACCTTGTGCACGTCCATTCTGATGCCTCCTGGAGTAAGGATAAAACCAAGAAATTCTACTTCGGTGACATGAAAAAAGCATTTTTCAAGTTTTGCAAACAAGCGATGTTGACAGAGCTTGGTGAGGACTGAACGAACGTGCCTGACATGATCTTGTTCCGAGGTTGAGTATACTAAGATGTCGTTTATGTACACTAAGGCGCACACATCAATTAACTCCCTTAAGACGTCATTCATGAAATACTGGAATGCCGCAGGCGCGTTGCATAACCCGAAGGGCATGACTTGATATTCAAACAAGCCATACTTAGTACAGAAGGCGGTTTTCCATTCATCTCCTTTTCTGACTCGGACCAGGTGGTACGCTCCTCGAAGGTCCAATTTGGTATAAATCTGGGCATCTTTAACTTGGTCTAGCATCTCAGGGATAAGTGGCAAGGGGTAGCGGTTCTTCACGATGATCTGGTTCAATGCGCGGTAGTCAACACAGGTTCTCAAGTCTCCTTCCTTTTTCAGTACGAAGAACAAAGGACTGGCTGCGGGGGACTTCGAAGGACGGATACATCCCTTTGCAAGGTACTGGTCTAAATCGGATTTCAAATGAAGGTTTTCTGGTTCTGTGAGAGCGTAGATCCTGCCGCAAGGGATTTGTGCACCAGGAACAAGGTCGATCTGACAGTCATAGGGCCTGTGCGGCGGCAATGTATTAGCTTGGTCCTTTCGGAAAACATCCTGGAAATCATGGTATTCACTTGGCAAGGTATTAGTTGCTCCCAGGGTTGATACTGTCGCTCCGGGAGTCATGGGGATACAGACGTTGGGTTTCTCCTCTTGGTAATAGCAGGCAGGGGAGCAGTCACCAGGGAAGGTTAATTTTCATGCCCGCCAGTCTATCAAAGGGTTGTGAGCAACCAACCAAGGCATCCCTAGTATTAGCCTGAACTGAGGTGTCTTGATGAGATCGAATGAAATAGACTCCCGATGTCCGTCCTGGCACAGCAAGGTTACCCTGGCTTTGCACTGGGTTACTGGTCCGATTTCTGTCCCATCCACGGTGGTTACCTTGTCCATAGTTTGCTTAGAACACAAAGGAAGCCCCATCTCTGCTGCCAGTTCTTGATCAATATAATTTCTAACTGCTCCGCTACCGATGTATGCTTCAACGGCATACATTCTTGACGACTGTTGGTGGTTAATTAAGATCACTGGTTTTGCAAAGTGCGAGATCAGCAACTCTTTCTTCTCACTCGACAAATTGACCTCTATGTTTGTTGAGCTTGGTAGTTTCCCAATTCCTTAGCTTCATCCTTCTCTGTGGCCCCGACTGTTCTTCTTGGGGGTTTTACTGGACAGTCCTTCAGGAAATGTCCGGGTTTCCCACAATACAAACAAAGCTGTTGTTGTCTTCTTTTGTCCCACTCTTGTTTTGTTAATGGGGGCCGTATCCCTCCAATCTGCATGGGTTCTACAGCATTTTCAGGTACACGGGGTGTGTTTTCCCATGGTCGAACATACACGGTCCAAGGGCCCGTCTTAGACCGGTCTGCCTTTCGGTCCTGCAACCGGTGGTCTAGCTGCATGACCAGATTTATGAATTCTGCACAGTCTCTGGGTGGATCAACCACCTGGGCTAAGACGTCCATTAATTCGCCTCGTAAGCTTCGATGGAATAATGTGGTTCTTTTGTTTTCTGGCCACCTGTTACGCTCACTGGCTCCCACAGGGGCGTCGATCCGAACTGGACAGCTGCGGTCTCCACCAATGTGACGTGTAGTGCCGAGATGACAGACTGGACTGGCCCACCCAGCTTGGTTTGCTTGGCCCGTAGGAGTATTCCTCTGTAAATGGAGAAAGGGAATTAACCACCCGTGGAGTTGAGAGTTAACCCCCACCTCCCCCTGCTGTTCTCCCCACTGATCACCTCTAATGTCCCTCCTTAAAGTCTCACCTGATGGTTTGGAAGAATGAACTCTCCATCCTGCATCGAGCGCAGGGGCGCGTAGATAACCAGTTGCTTCACTGGTTAGAAGGAATTGGTGAGTTTCAGAACATTGTAGTTTGTAAGGGTTCAAATGTCTGACTTTCACTCTTGTCCGATTCCTTGCAGTTTGCAGCTTGACCCCAGCGAAGAGTTCCTCGTGGTAGCTGACGAAGTTCAGGTAAGGATTTGTCTTATCCAACACAGTTCAATAAAATAAGGCCAGAATGTAACCTGTTGCTTTCTCCCTTATTCAAGTGCGGAGAGAAAATATGAAGTTCGGGGAATAATGCCTCTGGTGGCAAAATTAGGTAAGTCTATTGTGGTGAGAAGGATTCCCCTTGTTTGTCCCTTTGTCTCACCTTGTTGTCCTTTTGTTCCCCTTAGGGGCCGGGGTACGGCGGGGATGCTATGGAGGCTGTGCCGACCCGTGAAGAGGAATAGTACCCCCGGCGGTAAATCAGGTAAGTCTATGGGGGTAGTTACTATTGCCTCTGTTTATTGCCTTGGCTCACCTTTGCTGTTCTTGTGTTCCCCTTAAGTGCCAGAGTGCGGCGGGAACGTGCAGAAGGAAGTGGTGGATCGTGAGAATGCTGCGAAGGCAGGTGAGTTCAGCGCGGAGCTGCAGCAGGCGAGGTGGCGCGCTTAAATACTTCTTTCTTCCAGCTCGAAGGCACGGTGCATCAGGAATTCAGTTAAGGATCGAAGGTATTGCTCTTGTTCTAACCTTTGCTCCTTCTGTTTCCCTTTTTTCTAGGAGCTGCAGACTCGAGGCGGGCGTGGCAGAAGACTGGATGCAGGCTTGCAGACACGGTGAGCGTTACACTGCTGGATGCAGAATAACGCGAAGCATGTGCTGCTCTTCGGGCGTGGTTTAAATAGCCTCCAAAGTAGTCCCAGGTAAGTATTCCTCCCCAGCCCCACCCGAGTAAAAAAATAGTCCCAAGGTAAAATAGTCCCTTCCAAGCCTCATTTGGCTTGGAGCTCTTGCAGCATGGTCTGCATCAGGTAAGTTCTACTCTATGAGCCTGGCGCCATAGGCACCAGGACTGACTCTCCATATGAGCCTGGCACCATAGGCGCCAGGACCGCACGCAAACAGCCACTAGCAGGGGTTTTTGGGCTTGCTCAAAATGACATGATGCTTGCTTCCGGGGTTGCTGGACCTGGTCTGGGTCCCCGGGGGTAGGCATCATGACACCACCTAGCTTCGGCAACCAGTCTGTTGAAGGTAGCAATGTACGTTAACAAGTCCTGATTCCCCTGTCGGAGGGACAAGAGTTCATTGTCTACTGCTTGTTCCTGGGTATGGCTAGCAAACGTTTTTCCATTTCTCTCTGGAACCCCCCAAAGTCATGTAATAGAGAATCGTCATGGGTTACCAACGGCACCGACCAATCTGCTGCACTACCACTCAGGTATGATAAGACAAAAGCTACCCGAGCTTGGTCGTTTGGAAATGCTCCAGGCCTACAAATAAAGTGAAGGCGGCACTGATTGATGAATGTTGCATACTTCCGTGGGTCGCCTGAGAACCTTGCTGGTGGTGCCAGGGGCACTGTTCCAGGTAGCATGATCTGTACTGGAGTAGGTGGTATGGCGGGGTTTTGCATCGTTGGATTGCTTCCAAGTAGAGGCATCTGTCCTGCCTGTGATTGCAAGTATTTCCTGCTAATCTCTTCAGTGCGTTCTTTGGTCACTATTAGGTCTCTCCGGAGGTCATTAGTCTCTTGTGGGGCAGAATGAACCTCAGCACAAAGCTCTCCTAGTAATTGGGCCAATTGGTCCATTTCTCTTGTCTCCATGGTGCCCGATGGATTTGTTATGGTAGGCTTCGTGTTCTGTTACGCTCACCTGGTATCCACAGGGACGCCACCCAGCCGGGTTACTCGCTGGTATGCTTCTCAGCTTTGCCCTGATGTGGTCTGCGGGGAAGATTCTGCCTTGTGGTAGAATTAGGTGTGCTCTCCATCCTGCCTTCTTTGCAGGGGAGTGTTGTTTTTCATGGGCGAGTGCGGTCCAGTTACATCACTGACGCCGGCCCATTTGATATTGTTCAGGTAGGTCTTATTGCTGTTCTTTAGTTTTGTTGCTATCCTGCATGCCTTTCTTTGTTTAAAATGTCTCTTTTTTCTCCCTTAGGTATGTGGAGCTTTAGCGCGGCAAACTGGCTTTGTTGAGCCCTGCTGGTAAATGATGGTGCATTAAGAGCGCTATGATGCGGTAAGTAAGCGCTATGCGCAGCGCTGCAAAGTCTTCCCTTTGCTAACCTGTGTTTTCCTTCCTTGTAGTTTGCAGAGTTCTTCAGCGCGAGTGGAATGTCCGGAGTGGTGCCAGCCGAGAGGCGACCAGCCATGTAAGCCTTTTGAGCAGTTCGTAATATACGTCCATATACAGCTTTCTTTAATGTTGTCTCTATCTTCCTCTTTCAGGTCGTTCTGTCCGGGAGGCGTGCAGATTCGAGGAAGCTGTTCTCAGTGGCTGCGAGCGTTTAAAGATGAAGACTGCAGGTAAGATGCTGCTGCTAATGATGTTCCTTTTGTCTCCTTGCAGGTTCTGCTTCTCCGAGGTTCGAGGGAATAGCTGGACACAGTGAGCGTCACGTTGCAAGTTGCAAAGTAACACGAAGCATGTTCTGCAGTCAGGGTGTGGTTTATATAGCCCAGGTAAAGTAGTACCAGGGAATGTAGTTCCAGGCCTGCCACACCCAAAACACTAGACCGCATAGCTTCGTTCTTAGGGAATCAAGCTATGTGGATGCCTCCATGTTGGCTGACAATACAATAAAGTAGTTCCCAAGCACATTGTTGTTCATGGTGTATGAGCCTGGCACCATAGGCACCAGGACTGCCCCATGAGGGCTTCTGAAGAGGATGCCAGGCTCTAGAGGCCCGAGTCCTGACTCCACCTGGCCAATGGGTTTGCCAGAGGGGGTTTTGGGCGAGGGTCATAACAGATATATCCTATCTACAATATACCCATTGTAGTATAATGCCGCCAACCTATATTTAGGCCCTGAGTCTTCCCCTGTTTGTACTTGGACGTCTTGGATTATCTGTACCACTCCTTTTGCGTTGCCCATTGTCACCATCATCATTGCACTGCTAGGCACTGCATCTGTGCAGCACCTCACACCTAATCGGCACACTCAAAAAATCAAGAGCAGGAAAATGATGGTGGGTACTAGCAGTTTGACAGCCATCCCGAGCCAGGAAGGTACCCATGAAAAAATTCCATTGAGCCAGGTGCTGAGCTGCACCCCTCCTTCCTCTTTCATCCGCTCGCCAAGGTTATGCATGGCTGCTATTATGTGGGACAAGGTTCCATTGTCCACATCTGCAGAAGGTACAAATGTGCAGCATGTGCTCCCGATTTTTTGGCAAACAACTCCATCCATGGCTGTCAACAGTTCTAGGACATACCTGTTCTGCATCATCATCAACCGCAAGGCCCTCAGCTCCACCTTGATCACCCTAAACCCGTGTTCTGTGTCATTTGCCAGTTGGATCAGCTCCCAGCAGGTTATTTGGAGCCATTTTGCGTTGGCTCGTGCTTGGATGCTGGGAATGAGGGAAGCAAAGAATGTCGCAGCGGAACTGAACAATTGAAATCGATCTGGAATCTGTGCCAAAAGTTCAGAAGATGCCTTGGCGATGTAGTTTGATGATCTCTTTTTTAGCTCTCCTGAGATATGGCATAGATGGGAGCTTCTTCAGTTGGCTGCACCGGTTCTGGATTGTTGGCGGGCGGCAGCTTTTTCTCCCCTTGGATATGACTTTCAGGGATAACCATGAGAGCGGAATGCAGCATTGCCAGAGAGCATGTGCCCCTCCATGACTGTGGATAGTGCATTAACGCCTGTTTGTCGCAAACCCAGTAAGTGTCCATTAGTGTAGCGGTTCCTTTTTTCATATCTGGGATGATGAGCGTTTTGTTACAGTTCTTGTTTGTGCCCATATTTACTTTTCCCTCTCCATGGAAGCAAAGTGCATAATGTCTTTCTTTCTGCAACTTGAAAGGCTTTTCAAGGGCCGTTACCCACCTTAGTTTTGAGATGTGTTCATTCCATATCGGGGCACATGTTCTTTGGATCCATTGTAATTTCTCGTCTGCCAACCCTCGTAGTGCCTCTGCTTTACATGTTATCTGCTTGTCTTGCCATTTATTGTCCACATATAATGTTCCTTTTATCACTAAAAAGGGTTCTTTAAGGCATACCACTCCTTTGGGTTTCGAATGGCATGTCTTTTCATTTTGCAGCATTTCAAAAGAGATGGTGTGTGCTTGAAAAGTATTTTTTATTCTGCATAGTGTAAGACGAAAGAGACACTATGTATCTGCAATAGGCGACTCTTCGGTAACAGCAGTTTAGGAGTACCTGAGGCATGGGGTATTAGAGAGCACACATAGCAGCTCACATTAGTTGTTTGCTTGGCAGTATAGCTCATGTCTGCGTACCATTTATTTGACTGATGTGGGTGTTGTGGGTCTTCGATTGTATCTAATCCCAATCCCGTGGTATTCATCGTACTTTCTCCGATCCACCCCCCTTTTCCGTCTCTTATTGTCCCTTGTGTGTTCCCAAATTTTCTTTTTGGCCTGCTGTATTAAGGGTACCCCACCCATCCCCCCTTTTCTCACTCATTATATAGAACCATAAATCTCTTGGCCGTTTTTTCATCACTATCCACCATGCGCCTGGGCACCTCGTATTGTTCAGTCGTGTCAGGTGCAAGTGGTACAGTTGTGTCGCATCATCATATAACCAGGGTAATTCAGAAGGGTCTGGGTCATTCATTGTGTACACGTTAAACTCAGAGTCATGATATGGGGCAGCGGGGTGCACTGTCATAATAGTGCTGGCTGTGCTATTTGCATGAAGTATGTCATTCCTCTACTTCCCGTGTTCCCAGTTCAATTTTACCCCATTCCAGATAAGATGTGTCCCATTTTTTACCATGCGTGTTCCATTCCCCCCCATTTAAATCTATAGATATTAATGCTACGGCCAAATATACTACTAAACCGAACAACATTGAAAAGAATATTTCAATACTGCAACAAAACAGCCCACACTCGTAGCTGTACCTCCGTAAATTAAAATTAACATTTTCATTTCTATCTAATCTAACATTGTTGACATTGGGGGCCCCCTCTGTTGCCATGCTTGCTCCTATAAAATGAGACGTAAAGGTGCATAAAGCAGACATATACATGCATATTTTATCTTTTATAGGACTTTTTGTTATCTGTACATTTCTGTGCATTTCAAACAATAATTACACTAACTTCTATTATCTTCACTGCGAGAGAGAGAGAGAGAGAGAGAGAGAGAATTTTAATGAACTCTTTTCATTGTAATATTCTTAGTGTCGCCACTTGCAACATATATCTCTCATGTTTTGCATCACATGGTTTAGTATTTTTCCTGTATCTCCCTTTAAGTCTGTGTCACCTCTTCTGACCTGTCTGTTTCTACATCTGGAGTTACACTATCATATGCTTTTCGTACGTCGGTCAAATGTATCCAATACCTCAGCCCTTTTACTTTCACAGTGGTGGGTGTACAGTAGTACACTACTTCATATGGGCCATGAAATCTTGGTGTATTACACCGACGCACGAAACTCCTCACATATACCATCTCCCCTGGCATGAGCTGCCCTGTAGAGCTATCAGTGGCTGGTGTTACCGTGTCATTCACTGCTTCTTTTGTGAATGTGGGTGCGAGCTGTTTCACAATCATACAGCACTGTTGCACTCCTGTGCGCATCAGATTTTGTTCGTAGTGGGGAGTGTGCTGTGTGCATGCGTCTCGCTGTCACTATCTCATGGGGGGACAAATGGTGATCCTTGCTGGGTTGGTTTCTTAACTCAAATAGGACCAAGGGTAAACAGTATACCCAGTTTTTTTTCGTTGTGTAACATAGTTTTGAAAGTCTACTCTTTAGGAGTCCATTTATTTTCTAAACAACACCATTCGATTGCGGATGATAAATTGTGCACAGTTGGTGGGTTATTCCTAAAATGGCTGTCACTTCTTTAAACAGATCATTGAATAAATGTGTTCCGTTGTTGGAACGTATTACGTCACATATTCCCCAGCGGGGAAATACTTCCCGCACCAGGAACTTGGCTGCACACTTTGCGTCAGGGTGGGTGCAGGGGCCCACCTCTACCCACCTCGAAAAGGGACACACTACCACTATCATGTAGCAGGATCCATTGCATCTTTCACCCAAGTCTGCATAATCTGTGTGTAGCTCTTGAAATGGTCCTATTGGCTTAGGCAGTGTTCCTCGTAATGTTGTTAGTGTCATCCTGAATTGTATATTTGGCATGTAGTACATTCCATTGCCAATTTGGATATTTGCTCTTGCACTCCTGTTACAAACCAGTTCTCCTGAATCTCTGCTGCTATATGTTGTTTGGCATTGTGGGCTGGGAAGTGAAGGTGTTGGAAAGCTATTTCCACTAGTCTCTTAGGCATTACTACTTTACCTGTGTTGTTTTGTCACCAGAGAAGATCTGTGGATGACTGGCTACATCCTGTTTTTTTCCCATAACTCGTTTTCCTCGGCTGACACTTCTTGCTGTAACTCTAATATTTGTGAAATTGGTATGGAGTTGTATCCTTCCCTTTACTCTTCTTCTATATGTTTTTGTATGATGTACTCACCTGTAGTTTCTCTAGCTAGGTATGACCCTTATTTGGCGGCAGCATCCGCTGCTACGTTTCATAATGAGATGACATCATTGTTGTTTGTATGGGCCTGGCATTTCACCAATTCCACAATTGTGGGCTCTTTTAGTGCTTCTATTAGCTCTTCCAACAATTTGGTGTGCAGCACTGGGGATCTATCTGCCCTCCGAAATCCCCTCCTTCCCCGGCACGCCACCCCTCCATGTACTGTTGTTGTCATGTATGCAGAGTCAGTGTATATTGTTAGTGCACATCCCTTTGCTGTGTGTAATGCTTCAATTAGTGCCACTAATTCTGCTGCTTGTGCTGAAAAATGAGTGGGCAACCTTTTCTGCACCATTACTTCGTACTCACCTTCTTCTAGGTGCACCATGGCCACCCCCACGTGTTTTTCTCCTGTTTCAGAATTAATTGATGCTGACCCATCTATGAAGTATACTTCTCCTTCAGTTAATGCATCCTCACTAGCCGTGGGTGTACCATCTTCTTCTCCCCCGTATGTGGCACAATTGTGTGTCTGCATGTCTTCCACTGTGCATGCCTCTGTGAGGAAGGTGGCTGGGTTCACTGTTTTAAACCTCACTATGTGTATATTTGCGCCTGAGAGTATTATCTCATATGCTGAGGCTCTCCGTGTCGTTAATGTTCTCTTGGACCTTTCCAGTATTGCAAAAAGTGAATGTTCCACGTACAATGTCACGGTGCATCCCATCACTATTGTTGAGGCTTTTTCAATGGCAAACGCTGCGGCTGCGTGTGCTTGTTCGTAAGCAAAGTGCCCCTGCATCACTGCGTCTAGTGTACCACTGTAGTATGCCAGAGGCTTCTGTCCCAATGACGTTTTTTGTGTCAGTACTGCTGTCATGAGTGTTCCATCACAATGTGAAAATAAGTAAAATTTGCGCTCATAATCTGGGTTTGCTAGGACGGGTGCTGTTGATATCAGTTCTTTCAATGTATTGAAGGCAGTGTGCATTTCTTGTGTCCATTGTATTGCTACATTCTCTCTCTGTACTTCCTTAAGGCCCTGTAGAAGTGGTTTTGTGTACCCTGAGTATTATGAGATCCATGCACGGCAGTAATTGCACATGCCGAGAAATGTCTTCATCTTCTTCACTGTCCTGGGTTCATTCACTGCTCGAACTGCCGCTACTCTGTCTGGGATTATTCTTCTGCCATCCTTAGATATCAGCTGACCCAGATACAACACCTCTGTTAAACAGTATTGTCATTTTTCCTTTTCCACATTATAGCCTTTGTGTGGCAGGAGTGTTAATAGTGTCACAGAATCTTGCCTGCACACGTCCTCACTCTTTCCACAGATCAAGAGATCGTATAACTACTGAATAATTTTGCTTTGTCTCAATGTTTCCTAGATCTTCATGTAAGATCCTGTTGAATATGCTTGGGCTCTCACAGTATCCCTGGGACAAGCTGCAATGCTCATATCCCCCCCAGGGTAAAGGCTGTCAAATATTGTGATTCAGGGTCCAGTGGCACTGAGAACAATGTGTTATTCAGATCCAATACTGTGAAACATGATGCATCTTTGCGTATGCTGCACAAAATTGACGCTGGATTTGGGACAAGTGGGAATTCTTTTTGTATGATGTCATGGAGGGGGCGTAGGTCCTATATCATCCTCCATTGTAGTTTCCTGCGCTCTCCACTTATTTCGTCCTCCGGCGCGAACGCGCCTGCGTGAACGAACTGCGAGTCTGTGCGGGTATATACGGCAGACAACTACGGTAGTGTCCAGAGATTGTACTGTAGTATACTACACGCCGGGGGTTACTCTGATCCCTATTTTGTTTCCTTAGTCTAGTTGCTAACCCTTTTTTTGCTAATCCCTTTTGTTACAGGAATACAGTTAGTTGCCTAGATAGAATCTTTTCTTAAAACTGAATTTTAAACTGTACATTTTAACATTAGCATTTAATTACTTTTAAACTTGAATTGCTGCTTGTGCATTTTGGTCGAAGTGGATGACTGCTTTCTGTTAAATTCTGTAAATAAGCGTGTGACTGTCTCATTTTACGACGCACACGAGTGAAGAGGCGCACGGAACTACAAATCCCATCAGGATTGTAGTTTCCTGCGCTCTCCACTTATTTCGTCCTCCGGCGCGAACGCGCCTGCGCGAACGAACTGCGAGTCTGTGTGGGTCCGTGCAGAGACGTGCTGGACTCTGAACTCTGTTGTCTCCCAACATATCGTCGTCGAAAAATGCAAAGTAAGACCCCTACCTCTGCATTTCATAATAATGCTCCCAAAACTCATACTGACGTCCTACCCACCCCAATACTAGACAGCCATCCCGCTGCACCCGTCCCACTCTCCATTACACTCTTGAATACACGTTCTGCAGTTAAACATGCATTAAATATTCACGACTACGTTCAGGAACACAAACTAGACGTTATGTGTCTCACTGAGACATGGCTCACCGACTCACATGGCCCTACCATAGAACAGATCATACCTCCAGGATATGTCTTCCTTGGGAAGCATAGAGAAGGGACTGTAGGTGGTGGAGTTGCTATTTTATGCAAAAAATCACTGGGTTTCTACGAGGCGAAAATCGAATGTCCTGGGAGCGATATTATTCACATTAAGATGACCTGCAACCCGAACTTTACCCTGAATTTAGTTCTCCTCTATAGGCCCCCTGAAGTCGACGAGGGCTTCAATGAAAATATTGTCAACATATTAGCACCCATGACGACCACCAACACTGGTCTGGTCGTGTTAGGAGATTTCAATCGCTGGAAAAATGATAAAAAAGACAAAAAAGCACTAGCCTTAGAAAAAATGCTAAATAACAATCAGATTACTATTCAAAATGTGGAACCTACCCATAACAAAGGCCACATTTTGGATTGGATTGGCACTAATAATATTCAGATTAAAGATGTGATGACCAGACCATGTATCTGGTCAGATCATTCCACCATTTCATTCACTTTGAAACTTCCCGCTTTAACACATAGAAAGCACGTACCTACACACAAAGTGAAAGCCCGAAACTTTAAAAACATTTCCCAGCCGATTCTGGCCGAATGTATGCAGACTCTAATCAATAAAACCACGGACCTTGATGATCCGGAAACACTTATAAATAATTATAACCAAGAGATCACTAAAATCCTTGACAAATCCACTCCCATGAAAGACAAGTTAGTTAGAGATCTTCCAAATCGCCACAAGTGGTTCTCCCCCTCTCTAGCGGAACATAAGGCGATTAAAAGACAAGCCGAGCACACCTGGCAAAAAAACCGATCCTCCATCAATTTGGCGATCTGGAAACAAAAAGAGAAACAATATAAGGCAACAATTGTTGAGGCTAAAAAACTTTTTACAATAACCAAATCAGTTCAGCCGGAGATGAGACGAAGGAACTTTTTCGTCTTTTCAAATCCTGGGAGAAACCAGAGGCCTGCTGCCTCCCTATAAATCCTACTAATGATGACTGCGAACGGGTACAAAAGGCCTTCGCAGCCAAACTTTTGAAAGCCCAAGATAAAATTAAATCCGAGACATCAGTGACCTCGCCCTCTATGCCCACCGAGACATACTATGCTTCTGCACAATCACCCCAAACTCAGTTCAGCTTTACATCTAGCAGAGATGCTTTATCAGGTTCCACTTTGGGTTTTTCCTTCACAGCATCCTCTGTGGCTGATATCCTTAATATTCTGAAGTCAATGCACCCCACCAATTGCCCCGGCGAACTACTCCCGTCCAAATTCATCCTGGAATATAAGGAGCTTTTTGCTCCTTTTCTTTGTAGATTCGCAAATGCCTCCTTTAGAACAGGCGTAATTCCCAAAACCATAAAAAACGTAGCAGTCTCACCTCTGCTGAAGAAAGCAGGCCTTGACCCCACGGATGCGGCCAACTTAAGGCCTATCACAAATACCCTGTTTTTTTTTAAATTTATCGATAAGATAGCTACTATCCAGCTTCAAGCCCACGTCCAGATGGCTGGCATCTTGCACCCTAAGCAATCTGGATTCAGAAGCAACCACGGCACTGAAAGTGCGCTCCTGGACTTGCAGACGCATATGCTCTCAAGACTGGATAGTAGCAAGTCAGGGCTGCTGATGTTGTTAGACCTATCGGCAGCCTTTGACTTGCTTGACCACAACATTTTACTTAACAGAATGAAGTCTGTTGGGGGCCTTTCTGAGAATGCTACCACTTGGTTGAGAGCATTTCTTGAGGGTCGTCAGTCACGGGTACATTGGGGAGACAGCTCTTCTGGGCCACAAACCATTACTTGTGGCGTGCCCCAGGGGGCTTGTCTATCTCCATTGCTGTTTAATATATACATCTTCCCTCTCTGCTACGACTTAGGTCTCTTACAGACCTTCTTTTGTAACTACGCAGATGATTTCCAACTGGTTTTTAACATCACTGGAGATTATGACTTAGATCAAGGCGCAATAAACATAGTCTACCAATCGAATAAAAC
>CM010932.2:1526359767-1526420135 GCA_002915635.3 Ambystoma mexicanum | reverse complement strand
TGATACTAGCAAGGTCTCCCTGACCAGGACTGGTGACGTTTGTTCCAGTGATACTAGAAAGGTTCCCCTGAACAGGACTGGCAGCGTTTCTTCCAGTGATACTAGCAAGGTCACCCTCAACAGGACTGGTGGCATTTCTTTCAGTGATACTAGCAGGTCTCCCTCAACCGGATTGGTGGTATTTCTTCCAGTGATACTAGCAAGGTCTCCCTCAACAGGACCGGTGGCGTGTCTTCCAATGATACTAGCAATGTCTCCCTCAACAGCACTGGTGGCATTTTTTCCAGTGATACTAGGAAGGTCTCCCTGAACAGGATTGGTGGTGTTTCTTCCAGTGATACTAGCAAGGTCTCCCTCACCAGGACAAGTGGTGTTTCTTACAGTGATACTAGGAAGGTCTCCCTGAACAGGACTGGCAGCATTTCTTCCAGTGATACTAGCAAGGTCTCCCTGAATAGGACTGGTGGTGTTTCTTCTAGTGATATTAGGAAGGTCTCCCTGAACGGGACTGGTGGTATTTCTTCCATTGATACTAGGAAGGTCTCCCTAAACAGAACTGGTGGCATTTCTTCCAGTGATTCTAGCAAGCTCTCCCTGAACAGGACAGGTGGCATTTCTTCCAGTGATACTAGCATGGTCTCCGGCACCAGGACTGGTGGCATTTCTTCCAATGATACTAGCAAGGTCTTCCTGAACAGAACTGGTGCCATTTCTTCCAGGCATACCAACAAGGTCTCCCTCAACAGGACTGGTGGCATTTCTTCCAGTGATACTAGCAAGGTCTCCCTCAACAGGGCTGGTGGTGTTTCTTCCAGTGATACTAGGAAGGTCTCCCTGAACAGGACTGGCAGCATTTCTTCCAGTGATACTAGCAAGGTCTCCCTGAATAGGACTGGTGGTGTTTCTTCAAGTGATATTAGGAAGGTCTCCCTGAACGGGACTGGTGGTATTTCTTCCATTGATACTAGGAAGGTCTCCCTAAACAGAACTGGTGGCATTTCTTCCAGTGATTCTAGCAAGCTCTCCCTGAACAGGACAGGTGGCATTTCTTTCAGTGATACTAGCATGGTCTCCGGCACCAGGACTGGTGGCATTTCTTCCAATGATACTAGCAAGGTCTTCCTGAACAGAACTGGTGGCATTTCTTCCAGGCATACTAGCAAGGTCTCCCTCAACAGGACTGGTGGCATTTCTTCCAGTGATACTAGCAAGGTCTCCCTCAACAGGACCGGTGGCGCGTCTTCCAGTGATACTAGCAATGTCTCCCTCAACAGCACTGGTGGCATTTCTTCCAGTGATATTAGGAAGGTCTCCCTGAACAGGATTGGTGGTGTTTCTTCCAGTGATACTAGCAAGGTCTCCCTCACCAGGACTGGAGGTGTTTCTTCCAGTGATACTAGCAAGGTCTCCCTTACCAGGACAGGTTGCGTTTTTTACAGTGATACTAGGAAGGTCTCCCTGAACAGGACTGGCAGCATTTCTTCCATTGATACTAGCAAGGTCTACCTGAATAGGACTGGTGGCGTTTCTTCCATTGATACTAGGAAGGTCTCCATAAACAGAACTGGTGGCATTTCTTCCAGTGATTCTAGCAAGGTCTCGCTGAACAGGACTGATGGCATTTCTTCCAGTGATTCTAGCATGGTCTCCGGCACCAGGACTGGTGGCATTTCTTCCAATGATACTAGCAAGGTCTTCCTGAACAGAACTGGTGGCATTTCTTCCAGGGATACTAGCAAGGTCCCCCTCAACAGGACTAGTGGCATTTCTTCCAGTGATACTAGGAAGGTCTCAACAGGAATAGTGGCATTTCTTCCAGTGATACTAGGAAGGTCTCCCTCAACAGGACTGGTGGCATTTCTTCCAGTGATACTAGGAAGGTCTCAACAGGACTAGTGGCATTTCTTCCAGTGATACTAGGAAGGTCTTCCTCAACAGCACTGGTGGCGTTTCTTCCAGTGATACTAGCAAGGTCTCCCTCAACAGGACTGGTGGTGTTTATTCCAGTGATACTGAAAAGGTTCCCCCTGAACAGGACTGGCAGCGTTTCTTCCAGTGATACTAGCAAGGTCTCCCTCACCAGGACTGGTTGCATTTCTAACAGTGATACTAGCAAGGTCTCCCTCACCAGGACTGGTGACGTTTGTTCCAGTGATACTAGAAAGGTTCCCCCTGAACAGGACTGGCAGCGTTTCTTCCAGTGATACTAGCAAGGTCTCCGGCACCAGGACTGGTGGCATTTCTTCCAATGATACTAGCAAGGTCTTCCTGAACAGAACTGGTGGCATTTCTTCCAGGGATACTAGCAAGGTCCCCCTCAACAGGACTGGTGGCATTTCTTCCAGTGATACTAGCAAGGTCTCCCTGAACAGGACTGGTGGCATTTCTTCCAGTGATACTAGCAAGGTCTCCTGAACAGGACTGGTGGCATTTCTTCCAGTGATACTAGCAAGGTCTCCAACAGGACTGGTGGCATTTTCTTCCAGTGATACTAGGAAGGTCTTCCTCAACAGCACTGGTGTCGTTTCTTCCAGTGATACTAGCAAGGTCTCCCTCAACAGGACTGGTGGTGTTTATTCCAGTGATACTAGCAAGGTTCTCCCTGAACAGGACTGGCAGCTTTCTTCCAGTGATACTAGCAAGGTCTCCCTCACCAGGACTGGTTGCATTTCTACAGTGATACTAGCAAGGTCTCCCTCAACCAGGACTGGTGACGTTTCGTTCCAGTGATACTAGAAAGGTTCCCCCTGAACAGGACTGGCAGCGTTTCTTCCAGTGATACTAGCAAGGTCACCCTCAACAGGACTGGTGGCATTTCTTTCAGTGATACTAGCAGGTCTCCCTCAACCGGACTGGTGGTATTTCTTCCAGTGATACTAGCAAGGTCTCCCTCAACAGGACTGGTGGCGTTCTTCCAATGATACTAGCAATGTCTCCCTGAACAGACTGGTGGCATTTTTCCAGTGATACTAGGAAGGTCTCCCTGAACAGGATTGGTGGTGTTTCTTCCAGTGATACTAGCAAGGTCTCCTCTACCAGGACAAGTGGTGTTTCTTCTAGTGATATTAGCAAGGTCTCCCTGAACAGGACTGGTGGTATTTCTTCCAGTGATACTAGGAAGGTCTCCTGAACAGAACTGGTGGCATTTCTTCCAGTGATTCTAGCAAGCTCTCCCTGAACAGGACTGGTGGCATTTCTTCCAGTGATACTAGCAGGTCTCCTGAACAGGACTGGTGGCATTTCTTCCAGTGATACTAGCAAGGTTCTCCTGAACAGAACTGGTGCATTTCTTCCAGGATACTAGCAAGGTCTCCCTGAACAGGACTGGTGGCATTTCTTCCAGTGATACTAGCAAGGTCTCCCTGAACAGGACTGGTGGCATTTCTTCCAGTGATACTAGCAAGGTCTCCCTGAACAGGACTGGTGGCATTTCTTCCAGTGATACTAGCAAGGTCTCCCTGAACAGGACTGGTGGCATTTCTTTCAGTGATACTAGCAAGGTCTCCCTGAACAGGACTGGTGGCATTTCTTCCAGTGATACTAGCAAGGTCTCCCTGAACAGGACTGGTGGCATTTCTTCCAGTGATACTAGCAAGGTCTCCCTGAACAGGACTGGTGGCATTTCTTCCAGTGATACTAGCAAGGTCTCCGGACAGGACTGGTGGCATTTCTTCAATGATACTAGCAAGGTCTTCCTGAACAGAACTGGTGGCATTTCTTACAGCATACTAGCAAGGTCTCCCTCAACAGGACTGGTGGCATTTCTTCCAGTGATACTAGCAAGGTCTCCTCAACAGGACTGGTGGCATTTCTTCCAGTGATACTAGCAATGTCTCCCTGAACAGGACTGGTGGCATTTCTTCCAGTGATACTAGCAAGGTCTCCCTGAACAGGACTGGTGGTATTTCTTCCAGTGATACTAGCAAGGTCTCCCTGAACAGGACTGGAGGTGTTTCTTCCAGTGATACTAGCAAGGTCTCCCTTACCAGGACGGTGGCGTTTCTTTCAGTGATACTAGCAAGGTCTCCCTGAACAGGACTGGCAGCATTTCTTCCATTGATACTAGCAAGGTCTACCTGAATAGGACTGGTGGCATTTCTTCCATTGATACTAGCAAGGTCTCCATAAACAGAACTGGTGGCATTTCTTCCAGTGATTCTAGCAAGGTCTCGCTGAACAGGACTGATGGCATTTCTTCCAGTGATTCTAGCATGGTCTCCTGAACAGGACTGGTGGCATTTCTTCCAGATGATACTAGCAAGGTCTTCCTGAACAGACTTGTGGCATTTCTTCCAGTGATACTAGCAAGGTCCCCCTCAACAGGACTAGTGGCATTTCTTCCAGTGATACTAGGAAGGTCTCAACAGGACTAGTGGCATTTCTTCCAGTGATACTAGGAAGGTCTCCCTCAACAGGACTGGTGGCATTTCTTCCAGTGATACTAGGAAGGCTCTCAACAGGACTGTGGCATTTCTTCCAGTGATACTAGGAAGGTCTTCCTCAACAGCACTGGTGGCGTTTCTTCCAGTGATACTAGCAAGGTCTCCCTCAACAGGACTGGTGGTGTTTATTCCAGTGATACTGCAAAGGTTCCCCTGAACAGGACTGGCAGCGTTTCTTCCAGTGATACTAGCAAGGTCGCCCTGCACAGGACTGGTTGCATTTCTTCAACAGTGATACTAGCAAGGTCTCCCTGACCAGGACTGGTGACGTTTGTTCCAGTGATACTAGAAAGGTTCCCCCTGAACAGGACTGGCAGCGTTTCTTCCAGTGATACTAGCAAGGTCTCCGGACAGGACTGGTGGCATTTCTTCCAGATGATACTAGCAAGGTCTTCCTGAACAGACTGGTGGCATTTCTTCCAGGGATACTAGCAAGGTCCCCCTCAACAGGACTAGTGCATTTCTTCCATGATACTAGGAAGGTCTCCTCAACAGGAATAGTGGCATTTCTTCCAGTGATACTAGGAAGGTCTCCCTCAACAGGACTGGTGGCATTTTTCCAGTGATACTAGAAGGTCTCCTCAACAGGACTGTGGCATTTCTTCCAGTGATACTAGGAAGGTCTTCCTCAACAGCACTGGTGGCGTTTCTTCCAGTGATACTAGCAAGGTCTCCCTCAACAGGACTGGTGGTGTTTATTCCAGTGATACTAGAAAGGTTCCCCCTGAACAGGACTGGTAGCAGTTTCTTCCAGTGATACTAGCAAGGTCTCCCTCACCAGGACTGGTTGCATTTCTAACAGTGATACTAGCAAGGTCTCCCTCACAGGACTGGTGACGTTTGTTCCAGTGATACTAGAAAGGTTCCCCCTGAACAGGACTGGCAGCGTTTCTTCCAGTGATACTAGCAAGGTCACCCTCAACAGGACTGGTGGCATTTCTTTCAGTGATACTAGCAGGTCTCCCTCAACAGGACTTGGTGGCATTTCTTCCAGTGATACTAGCAAGGTCTCCCTCAACAGGACTGCGGTGGCGTGTCTTCCAATGATACTAGCAATGTCTCCCTCAACAGCACTGGTGGCATTTTTTCCAGTGATACTAGCAAGGTCTCCCTGAACAGGATTGGTGGTGTTTCTTCCAGTGATACTAGCAAGGTCTCCCTGAACAGGACAAGTGGTGTTTCTTACAGTGATACTAGGAAGGTCTCCCTGAACAGGACTGGCGAGCATTTCTTCCAGTGATACTAGCAAGGTCTTCCTGAATAGGTCTGGTGGTTTTCTTCAGTGATATTAGGAAGGTCTCCTGAACAGGACTGGTGGTATTTCTTCCATGATACTAGCAAGGTCTCCCTAAACAGAACTGGTGGCATTTCTTCCAGTGATACTAGCAAGCTCTCCCTGAACAGGACAGGTGGCATTTCTTCCAGTGATACTAGCAATGGTCTCCGGACAGGACTGGTGGCATTTCTTCCAATGATACTAGCAAGGTCTTCCTGAACAGAACTGGTGCCATTTCTTCCAACAGCATACTAGCAAGGTCTCCCTCAACAGGACTGGTGGCATTTCTTCCAGTGATACTAGCAAGGTCTCCCTCAACAGGACTGGTGGCGTTTCTTCCAGTGATACTAGGAAGGTCTCCCTGAACAGGACTGGCGCATTTCTTCCAGTGATACTAGCAAGGTCTCCCTGAATAGGACTGGTGGTTTTCTTCAAGTGATATTAGGAAGGTCTCCCTGAACGGGACTGGTGGTATATCTTCCATTGATACTAGGAAGGTCTCCCTAAACAGAACTGGTGGCATTTCTTCCAGTGATACTAGCAAGGTCTCCCTGAACAGGACTGGTGGCATTTCTTCCAGTGATACTAGCAAGGTCTCCTGAACAGGACTGGTGGCATTTCTTCCAATTCTCAATGATACTAGCAAGGTCTTCCTGAACAGAACTGGTGGCATTTCTTCCAGGCATACTAGCAAGGTCTCCCTCAACAGGACTGGTGGCATTTCTTCCAGTGATACTAGCAAGGTCTCCCTCAACAGGACTCGGTGGCATCTCTTCCAGTGATACTAGCAATGTCTCCCTCAACAGGACTGGTGGCATTTCTTCCAGTGATATTAGGAAGGTCTCCCTGAAAGATTGGTGGTGTTTCTTCCAGTGATACTAGCAAGGTCTCCCTCACCAGGACTGGAGGTGTTTCTTCCAGTGATACTAGCAAGGTCTCCCTTACCAGGACTAGGTGGCATTTTTTACAGTGATACTAGGAAGGTCTCCCTGAACAGGACTGGCGAGCATTTCTTCCATTGATACTAGCAAGGTCTACCTGAATAGGACTGGTGGCATTTCTTCCATTGATACTAGCAAGGTCTCCATAAACAGAACTGGTGGCATTTCTTCCAGTGATTCTAGCAAGGTCTCCGCTGACAGGACTGATGGCATTTCTTCCAGTGATTCTAGCATGGTCTCCGGCACAGGACTGGTGGCATTTCTTCCAATGATACTAGCAAGGTCTTCCTGAACAGAACTGGTGGCATTTCTTCCAGGGATACTAGCAAGGTCCCCTCAACAGGACTAGTGGCATTTCTTCCAGTGATACTAGGAAGGTCTCAACAGGACTAGTGGCATTTCTTCCAGTGATACTAGGAAGGTCTCCTCAACAGGACTGGTGGCATTTCTTCCAGTGATACTAGGAAGGTCTCAACAGGACTAGTGGCATTTCTTCCAGTGATACTAGGAAGGTCTTCCTCAACAGCACTGGTGGCGTTTCTTCCAGTGATACTAGCAAGGTCTCCCTCAACAGGACTGGTGGTGTTTATTCCAGTGATACTGAAAAGGTTCCCCCTGAACAGGACTGGCAGCGTTTCTTCCAGTGATACTAGCAAGGTCGCCCTCACCAGGACTGGTGACGTTTGTTCCAGTGATACTAGAAAGGTTCCCCCTGAACAGGACTGGCAGCGTTTCTTCCAGTGATACTAGCAAGGTCTCCGGCACCAGGACTGGTGGCATTTCTTCCAATGATACTAGCAAGGTCTTCCTGAACAGAACTGGTGGCATTTCTTCCAGGGATACTAGCAAGGTCCCCCTCAACAGGACTAGTGGCATTTCTTCCAGTGATACTAGGAAGGTCTCAACAGGAATAGTGGCATTTCTTCCAGTGATACTAGGAAGGTCTCGCTCAACAGGACTGGTGGCATTTCTTCCAGTGATACTAGGAAGGTCTCAACAGGACTAGTGGCATTTCTTCCAGTGATACTAGGAAGGTCTTCCTCAACAGCACTGGTGGCGTTTCTTCCAGTGATACTAGCAAGGTCTCCCTCAACAGGACTGGTGGTGTTTATTCCAGTGATACTAGAAAGGTTCCCCCTGAACAGGACTGGCAGCGTTTCTTCCAGTGATACTAGCAAGGTCTCCCTCACCAGGACTGGTTGCATTTCTAACAGTGATACTAGCAAGGTCTCCCTCACCAGGACTGGTGACGTTTGTTCCAGTGATACTAGAAAGGTTCCCCCTGAACAGGACTGGCAGCGTTTCTTCCAGTGATACTAGCAAGGTCACCCTCAACAGGACTGGTGGCATTTCTTTCAGTGATACTAGCAGGTCTCCCTCAACCGGATTGGTGGTATTTCTTCCAGTGATACTAGCAAGGTCTCCCTCAACAGGACCGGTGGCGTGTCTTCCAATGATACTAGCAATGTCTCCCTCAACAGCACTGGTGGCATTTTTTCCAGTGATACTAGGAAGGTCTCCCTGAACAGGATTGGTGGTGTTTCTTCCAGTGATACTAGCAAGGTCTCCCTCACCAGGACAAGTGGTGTTTCTTACAGTGATACTAGGAAGGTCTCCCTGAACAGGACTGGCAGCATTTCTTCCAGTGATACTAGCAAGGTCTTCCTGAATAGGTCCGGTGGTGTTTCTTCTAGTGATATTAGGAAGGTCTCCCTGAACGGGACTGGTGGTATTTCTTCCATTGATACTAGGAAGGTCTCCCTAAACAGAACTGGTGGCATTTCTTCCAGTGATTCTAGCAAGCTCTCCCTGAACAGGACAGGTGGCATTTCTTCCAGTGATACTAGCATGGTCTCCGGCACCAGGACTGGTGGCATTTCTTCCAATGATACTAGCAAGGTCTTCCTGAACAGAACTGGTGCCATTTCTTCCAACAGGCATACCAACAAGGTCTCCCTCAACAGGACTGGTGGCATTTCTTCCAGTGATACTAGCAAGGTCTCCCTCAACAGGACTGGTGGCGTTTCTTCCAGTGATACTAGGAAGGTCTCCCTGAACAGGACTGGCAGCATTTCTTCCAGTGATACTAGCAAGGTCTCCCTGAATAGGACTGGTGGTGTTTCTTCAAGTGATATTAGGAAGGTCTCCCTGAACGGGACTGGTGGTATTTCTTCCATTGATACTAGGAAGGTCTCCCTAAACAGAACTGGTGGCATTTCTTCCAGTGATTCTAGCAAGCTCTCCCTGAACAGGACAGGTGGCATTTCTTCCAGTGATACTAGCATGGTCTCCGGCACCAGGACTGGTGGCATTTCTTCCAATTCTTCCAATGATACTAGCAAGGTCTTCCTGAACAGAACTGGTGGCATTTCTTCCAGGCATACTAGCAAGGTCTCCCTCAACAGGACTGGTGGCATTTCTTCCAGTGATACTAGCAAGGTCTCCCTCAACAGGACCGGTGGCGCGTCTTCCAGTGATACTAGCAATGTCTCCCTCAACAGCACTGGTGGCATTTCTTCCAGTGATATTAGGAAGGTCTCCCTGAACAGGATTGGTGGTGTTTCTTCCAGTGATACTAGCAAGGTCTCCCTCACCAGGACTGGAGGTGTTTCTTCCAGTGATACTAGCAAGGTCTCCCTTACCAGGACAGGTGGCGTTTTTTACAGTGATACTAGGAAGGTCTCCCTGAACAGGACTGGCAGCATTTCTTCCATTGATACTAGCAAGGTCTACCTGAATAGGACTGGTGGCGTTTCTTCCATTGATACTAGGAAGGTCTCCATAAACAGAACTGGTGGCATTTCTTCCAGTGATTCTAGCAAGGTCTCGCTGAACAGGACTGATGGCATTTCTTCCAGTGATTCTAGCATGGTCTCCGGCACCAGGACTGGTGGCATTTCTTCCAATGATACTAGCAAGGTCTTCCTGAACAGAACTGGTGGCATTTCTTCCAGGGATACTAGCAAGGTCTCCCTCAACAGGACTGGTGGCATTTCTTCCAGTGATACTAGGAAGGTCTCAACAGGACTAGTGGCATTTCTTCCAGTGATACTAGGAAGGTCTTCCTCAACAGCACTGGTGGCGTTTCTTCCAGTGATACTAGCAAGGTCTCCCTCAACAGGACTGGTGGTGTTTATTCCAGTGATACTAGCAAGGTCTCCCTCAACAGGACTGGTGGCATTTATTCCAGTGATACTAGCAAGGTCTCCCGCAAGAGGCCTGGTGGCGTGTCTTCCAGTGATACTAGCAATCTCTCCCTCAACAGCACTGGTGGCGTTTCTTCCAGTGATACTAGGAAGGTCTCCCGGAACAGGACTGGTGGTGTTTCTTTCAGTGATACTAGCAAGGTCTTCCTCAGCAGGACTGGTGGTGTTTCTTCCAGTGATACTAGGAAGCTCTCTCTCAACAGGACTGGTGGCATTTCTTCCAGTGATACTAGCAAGGCCTCCCTCAACAGGACTGGTGGCATTTCTTCCAGTGACACTAGAAAGGTCTCCCTCACCAGGACTGGTGGCGTTTCTTCCAGGGATACTAGCAAGGCCTTCCTGAACAGGACTAGCGTAATTTCTCCCAACGGTATTCGTACGTTCTCTCTGAATGGACTGGTGACATTTCACCCAGGTAAAC
This sequence comes from Ambystoma mexicanum, assembly GCA_002915635.3. Taxonomy (NCBI): domain Eukaryota; kingdom Metazoa; phylum Chordata; class Amphibia; order Caudata; family Ambystomatidae; genus Ambystoma; species Ambystoma mexicanum. Next base: position 1,526,409,849 of record CM010932.2, on the reverse strand, counting down.
TTGTATGTTTTCACTGACTGGGACGGTCCTCATGGATAGCTACATGTCTGTGAGTTTCTCAGCCACTGCTGTATGTCTGTATACGTCTTTGCAGCAGCTGCATGTCTGTGTGCTCTTTTGCAGTGGATTTTGGTGTGCATGCTCATGTACTGCTGGTGTATGTCTGTGAGTTACTCTGCAGTGGCTGTATGTCAGTACTCTCTTGTGAAGCATCTGTATGCATGTGTGTGCCACTGCAGCGGCTTTATGTCTGTATGCTTCTTTGCAGCTGCTGCATGTCTGTACTCTCAGTGGATGCATGTATGTGTGTTCCTGTGCAGCTGCTGTACGTCTGGGAGTTCCTCTGAAGTTGCTGTGTGCACTTGTGCAGCGGGTGTACATCTCTTTGCTCCTGTGCAGCGGGTGTATGGCCATACTCCCAGTGCCATGGCTGTATGCATGTGTGTGCCACTGCAGCGGCTTTATGTCTGTATGCTTCTTTGCAGCTGCTGCATGTCTGTACTCTCAGTGGATGCATGTATGTGTGTTCCTGTGCAGCTGCTGTACGTCTGGGAGTTCCTCTGAAGTTGCTGTGTGCACTGTGCAGCGGGTGTACATCTCTTTGCTCCTGTGCAGCGGGTGTATGGCCATACTCCCCAGTGCCATGGCTGTATGCATGTGTGTGCCACTGCAGCGGCTTTATGTCTGTATGCTTCTTTGCAGCTGCTGCATGTCTGTACTCTCAGTGGATGCATGTATGTGTGTTCCTGTGCAGCTGCTGTACGTCTGGGAGTTCTCTGAAGTTGCTGTGTGCACTTGTGCAGCGGGTGTACATCTCTTTGCTCCTGTGCAGCGGGTGTATGGCCATACTCCCAGTGCCATGGCTGTATGCATGTGTGTGCCACTGCAGCGGCTTTATGTCTGTATGCTTCTTTGCAGCTGCTGCATGTCTGTACTCTCAGTGGATGCATGTATGTGTGTTCCTGTGCAGCTGCTGTACGTCTGGGAGTTCCTCTGAAGTTGCTGTGTGCACTTGTGCAGCGGGTGTACATCTCTTTGCTCCTGTGCAGCGGGTGTATGGCCATACTCCCCAGTGCCATGGCTGTATGCATGTGTGTGCCACTGCAGCGGCTTTATGTCTGTATGCTTCTTTGCAGCTGCTGCATGTCTGTACTCTCAGTGGATGCATGTATGTGTGTTCCTGTGCAGCTGCTGTACGTCTGGGAGTTCCTCTGAAGTTGCTGTGTGCACTTGTGCAGCGGGTGTACATCTCTTTGCTCCTGTGCAGCGGGTGTATGGCCATACTCCCCAGTGCCATGGCTGTATGCATGTGTGTGCCACTGCAGCGGCTTTATGTCTGTATGCTTCTTTGCAGCTGCTGCATGTCTGTACTCTCAGTGGATGCATGTATGTGTGTTCCTGTGCAGCTGCTGTACGTCTGGGAGTTCCTCTGAAGTTGCTGTGTGCACTTGTGCAGCGGGTGTACATCTCTTTGCTCCTGTGCAGCGGGTGTATGGCCATACTCCCCAGTGCCATGGCTGTATGCATGTGTGTGCCACTGCAGCGGCTTTATGTCTGTATGCTTCTTTGCAGCTGCTGCATGTCTGTACTCTCAGTGGATGCATGTATGTGTGTTCCTGTGCAGCTGCTGTACGTCTGGGAGTTCCTCTGAAGTTGCTGTGTGCACTTGTGCAGCGGTGTACATCTCTTTGCTCCTGTGCAGCGGGTGTATGGCCATACTCCCCAGTGCCATGGCTGTATGCATGTGTGTGCCACTGCAGCGGCTTTATGTCTGTATGCTTCTTTGCAGCTGCTGCATGTCTGTACTCTCAGTGGATGCATGTATGTGTGTTCCTGTGCAGCTGCTGTACGTCTGGGAGTTCCTCTGAAGTTGCTGTGTGCACTTGTGCAGCGGGTGTACATCTCTTTTGCTCCTGTGCAGCGGGTGTATGGCCATACTCCCCAGTGCCATGGCTGTATGCATGTGTGTGCCACTGCAGCGGCTTTATGTCTGTATGCTTCTTTGCAGCTGCTGCATGTCTGTACTCTCAGTGGATGCATGTATGTGTGTTCCTGTGCAGCTGCTGTACGTCTGGGAGTTCCTCTGAAGTTGCTGTGTGCACTTGTGCAGCGGGTGTACATCTCTTTGCTCCTGTGCAGCGGGTGTATGGCCATACTCCCCAGTGCCATGGCTGTATGCATGTGTTTTCCTGTGCAGCAGCTTTATTTATGTGTTCATTTATTTTATTTTTGCATTCATATCAGCGCACAAAGCCCTGCAGCATCTAGGTGCAAGCTACGGAATATGCATAGTCCAATCTGTGAAGTGTGAAAACACGCATATTGGTTACAGACAGATTAGTTGGTGTGTGCACGGAAACAGGGAGGGCCTCACCTCATGTTACGGGGAAGTACTTCAGGCATGCAGACTGCATATGAGACAAAATAGGTGTGTGTGTATACAGTCTGGGAAGGCCGCACCTTACGGGGGGCTACTTCAGGCATGCAGAAAAGCACATGAGACACAATGGGCCTCATTACGACCCTGGCGGTACGGAGTGAACAGCGCCGTAAAAGGTGCCGGCGCCGTTCACTCCGTACCGCTGCATTATGACGTCCCCTCGCAGGACCCAGGAAGCAACACCTGGGAAAACCAGGCGTGCATACCTGGTCCAGCAAGGGTAAGAGGGAGCAAACAAGGGGCCATCTCGTGATGGCCCGTTGTTTGCTCCCTCTCCCATTCCCATTCAGCGCTATGGGGGCTGAAATGGAAATGGGGAAGGACCTTGTCCGGGTCCTTGGAGGGAGGAATTACCGGGCCTTCCGAACTCGGAATGGCCTGGTAAATCCTCATTCCGAGGACCCAGACCCCAATGCGATTTCGGCGGCAGCCATGCCGCCAATAGCGGCATGGTTACCGCCGAACTCGTAATGAGGGCCAATATGTGTGTATATACAGACTGGCAAGGCCTCACCTTACGGGCGTGGGGGGCTTCTTCAGGCTTGCAGACAAGCAAATGAGACAAAATGTGTGTGTGCGTATACAGACTGGGAATGCCTCACCTTACGAGGTGGGGGAACACTACTTCAGGCATGCAGGCAAGCATGTGAGACAAAATATGTGTGTTCGTATACAGACTGGGAATGCCTCACCTAAGGGGAGGAGGGGCGGCTACTTCAGGCATGCAGACAAGGATATGAGACAAAATAGGTGTGTTTTTGTATTTTTTATTTATTTGTTTTGGTTTATAAAAAACCTTTACCAAAATAAGAACAATATCAAAGGGTAGCTACAAAGAATAAAAATAAGAAAACAAACCATCAGAAAAGAAAAGAAAATTAGGCAAAAAAAATCAACCAAAGGTCTCTCGGGGAGCTGGATATTATGACAGCAATCTCTTCAAAGTCTTCTTTTAGATTATGATGGAACTTAATTTCAAGACTTGCACTATTGTTGTGGTTAACATAATCTCTTGACCAGCAATCATTCTGTCCCAAAAAAACTCTGAAATGAAACTCTCCTCCTTGGCCACAAATCTCGTAAAGAGCAACAATCTGGCTTCCCAGGTGCCTTCACACTCCATTAACTAGTGTCTTATTGTTTGATTGCCAGGAGGTGCACATTGTTCACAGAGCTTTCTTGCCTGATCCCTTTGGTTTCTTCTTACCAATATTTTCCCAGTACGTGCCACATTAAGTCTGAGTCTCAGGAAGTTGTTTCTCACTGTTTTGTCTGGGAACTTTTGTAGATATTGAGGAAGAGAGCTGTTAGTGAGAATTCTCATTCTATGGCTAATTCCCCTTACCTACTGAGTTCCCAGCAGCTTTGCTGGATTTGAAGGGTTTGTTTCTTTTTACCTGCTAAGAGTGAGACTCTTTTTCCCACTCTTAGGCACTTTTGCTATGTGTGTTCTAGGCTATTTTTGTGTTTAATGCATATGGGATCTTTTCTCTCACCCATAGGAACCGTCTTTATGCACATGTGTTATACAGCACCCTCCGTGCAGTGACACAGGGGTGTCGTAGCAACCCCCAACCATATACTCCATACCCTGGGACTGACTACTGTCTCCCTGGGCATGTAAAGTCCCCATTGACTTTACTAGTAAAATCTTATGAACTTAACCAGTACAAACCATCTTAATATGGAAGTACTGGAAGGGGTTAATAGTTTTTCCCCTGTGTTTATTTTCGAGAGGGTACCTTAAAGACCCCCTCTGCAAAGTCTCTGGCTGGTGGCAGTGGTTACTACCTTTTATATTCAACCGCAAATATTTCCCTATGGGATTTTTCCATTGTTCGAGGATACCACTTTTACTGATAGCCTCTAACATACCGCCGGTCTATTTTATTATTAACTTTACTACGGTAGGTTTTATTTGCCAGAACTCTAATATAAATTCTTTCTCATGTCTTACTCTAAACTCCTAACCCAGGTTGGGGATCCTTTGTTCGTCCTTTTGGCGGGCTTCTGCCAAGAAGCCCTCCTTTCGGCGCCACTGAGTCTGGGGTGGGTCCTTTGTATGGGAATGGGAGTAGGACCCCTGGACAGGGTTGTCCTGATAGGCTGGAGGGTCTCCCACCAAGATGACCGCTCCACTGTCTGAGTGACAGCTAGGCTGTATGAATGGGGTTCTTTCTGCATAAAAGCAGGGTCCTGAGCACTGGAAGAGCAAGACGTTGCCACTGGAACTACAGAACTGAAGGGAAGAGAAACCAAGGACATCTTCAGCATCTGCACCACCTGTGAAGCCCTGCTGCAGAGTCTCACCACTTTTCTTCTACACGACGAGAGGAGATCTTCTTCGCAAGAGCCTTCTTCCCTTGAGCTGGTGGGACCAACCAGTTCACCAATCGCTTTCTCGGACCTGCCTTGGTCGAATCGCCAGTGCTCAGCACTTAGAGGCCGGACAGCCAGGCAGCCATCCACCCAGACCACTATTTAAAGGAGTGTACCTTCTTTTCGTTGGGCAGCACCATGGCTGGTTTCATCCCTGGGTAGTGCAGTAACTCGAACCATCCTCCACCACGAGAGCCTCTGTTCCTCTGCTGGATCCCCCGAACTGCAGGAACTACCAGGAACAACGGCCACCGCAGGAGCTACTTCTTCATTTAAAGGTACTTTGTTCCGCCAGGCCTCCCTTTCTGCGTGGTAGCCTTAAAGGTGTTTTAAATCCTTTATCTACTTCTAGGGTGGGCCGCCCTTTCGTCTAACCTTGTATTTCACCTTGCATCTACCTTTTCAATATTCGTTAACCAAAGACTTGACTGCAGCTACAAGAAAATGTTTGCTTCTAAGCTCTTGGTCCTGTACCACTGACTCTGGCTCAGGCCTACTGACTCTGGCTGATTTGTAAGATCTGCTCTCACTAGATTGATTCTCAATGAGAAATGTGTTGATGCTCCTGAATCTTCTAAACCCCTCTTCCTTCCTACTGTCTTAACTTGTGGAGTGCCATTTTGCTCAGTTTTCAATGACTTATCTTTCTGCTAAAGTATTACTGGGCATTACTTGTTCACAAAACTTCAGGGAAGTGTTGCTAAGGGGTGTCTAAAGATATTTCGATTCAACTTGTGCTTTCCCTCCCTTTCACTAAATTGCTAGAGTGCCATTTGTAGTTGGTTTTCACTGTGCCGTTTTGCTCAGTTTTCACTCTACCGCAAACTTGTCTACAATTGACTAGGGAGTTGTGTATACTTTCCTTGACGGAATTTAACTTGCTTTATCAACTGTGATTTATGTGTTTAACTAGATGTGTATAAAATACATCTATATATTCCTTTTTTAATACAAAGCTTTGGTCAGTGTTTCCTTGTGCCATAGTACTGTTATACCTATTGTGTAAACCCTGAATACTGCTCATCTCCCTCTTGAGATAAGTCTGACTGCTTAGCCACAGCTACCAACTAAATCTTTGTGGTACGGACTGATACCAAAGGGGATTTTTCTTGCTCATACCTGTAGTCTTAATCTTCTGTAGTGCTCCCTAAGGGAACTGCACAGGATTCTGCCTAACAAGAGCCCATCTTTTTTTCCACCTTAAGAAAAAGGTTTGGAGGCTTAATAGATCTTACACTGGCAATTGTGTCTATCCAGTCCCAGGATTCTAATGATTTTTTCACTTTGCACGGGTTTGACACAACAGTTTTCATGCTCAACTCAAGCCTGTTCAATATTCCTTTTATTTTCTTCTCCAGACCAAAGAGAATCTGGGATCTCGAGTTTTTGAGGTGCTCATTTACATCATAGAAGAGGGACTCTTTCTTTCCAATAATGATTTCACGAAATAATGAAATTAACTTCCAATCTGCACGACACCCTTATGAGACTAAACCCAGTTCAAAACGCAGACTCGCAGTTGAAGTGCGCATTGGGAGAGCCAAGGGTTTTTTCCAAAGTAAGCCCTCTATTCTGTTCCAGTTTGTGTGTCATAATAGCGGTTTCGCTTCTAAGCCTTATAATAGTACTGTGACTACTTTAGCCATGTAAAACCTGATTGTGGTGAGATTGAAAACTTGCAATATTTTGCATTCAGCTTTTTCATTTGTGGTATTATTTGATCCACTTTCTCCATCATTGCTGTGTTTACTTTGTTATATGCAGGGCAAGCAAATATCTTATAGCCCAGGTAGGTGAGTTCTTCCACACGGGGGATAGCTTTCTGTCCATAAACCAATTTCCATAGCCTATTTTCTTCTTTGGGTGTTTGAAAACAAGCTTGTTGAGGGTTGAGGAGACGTTGAAGGCCCACAGCAGACCTATCCAGTAATACAATGCCATCAGCGTCGGCCAGCCAGTGCAGCCTCCTTCCATTTATAACTGGACTGGCCAACGCTGAAGAAAACAGAGAGTTTCCTATATCTGAAAGAAGGAGGTTAAAGAACAGCGGTGCACCCATACAGCCTTGCCTTACCCCTCTATAGACCCGAATCAGATCAGAGAGATGACCTTGTTTGTCCAGCCGCACTCTTAAGTTGGTGTTTCTATGCAGCTCAATTAGCATTGCTAGTAGGGGATGTGGAATCCCCTGCTGTGTAGTTTTCTCCAAAGCAAAGATCTGTCCACATGATTGAATGCTTTGGATAAATCTACCCAAGACCCATAAAGAGGTAGATCTGATTTCCCCTTTGTCTTTTCACTTACCAGGTTTAATATTAAGCCGTTTAAACTGGTGGACAATCCCTTCCTGAATCCTGTTTGATGGCATGATAGAATCTGCCGTGATTCCACCCAGTATGTGATCTCTCTCAAAAGTGACTGCATAAAGAGTTTGCTGTCAATATCAAGGAGGGCGATGGGATGATCATTTTCTGGGCTAAGCCAATCGCCCCCCTGGAAAAATAGAATGACAAGTGCGTTCTTCCACAAAGGTGGAAAAATACGGGTCTTCAGTATTTCTTGAAATAGGAGATTTAGGATCTCTGCCCACAATTTTGGGTTATTTCTCAGAACCTGGTAGGTTAGCACATTTGGTCCTGCGGCTTTAGATCTAGAGCAAGTGGTTATTAGTTTGAAAATGTCATTTTCCTCATAATTTCAAGGGTATCTTTGGAGGCTCCCTAACTGTTTCAATGTCTGGGATTAGTTTTTGAGCCTTAATTTCTTTTTTTCTCAAAAATATTGGGGCTATTTTAATGTTTGTTTGACCTTTTCCGCAGCTTTGTTTGCTTATTGTCTTTGGAGAGAAATCCATTGGATCAGTTTGGAGGCCAATCCTTTGGATCTTTTTTCCATTGGGCCTTCACCTTTCCCCATTAGAGAACTTTTTAGCCCAGTTTTTTTAGAGGGAATGACAATTGGTCTTATTTGATTGTTGCCCGATCTCAGACTAGTTTCCGATGAAACAGAAACTGGTGCACATGCCTGCACAGGCTCGCTTTCCACTGGTAGTGTCAGTTTTTTCAAAAACAAGTTTGCACCTGTATTCTTTGCACAATAACCTTTCTGTTTTTTTTGTCTTTTTCTGCATTATTTTTGCTTGTGGGAAAGGCGTTCTTAGCCGGGTTCTGTTTGTTTTTTCCGTTTTGTCCTTCTTCTGCCTTTATAGTTTTGACAGGATGCTGGGCTCCAGGTGTCTTCTACATGGTCAGGCCCTTGGATGGTTTTGTCCTCAAACAACGCTGAAATGTTCATGACCACCACCTCCTCATCCACTACCACATTTGCTAACCTTCGAAATTCCTCCAATATGGATTCCGAGAGGGGGGTGTCATCAAATGAGGGGTTCCAGCCAAACCGTCATCACTTGGAGATTGCCTGGAGTTTGAAAAATGTAGAGCATTTCCTGTCAGTTCTTTGATCAGCTCATGCGTAGTGTCACTATCTTTTTTCCCTGTTTTGAGTGACAGAAGATTTGGGTGATGTCTAACCCTTGTTTCACCCCTTCCAGTTGTGTTTCCTTAAGGGTAGGAATCAGAATACTGTTCATGGCGGTGTTAAGGCCCACAATTGCTGATTCATTTTTTGCTGTTATATTTGTCATTTCTAGCAAGACACCAGCCTGTGCTTGCACTTCCATTTTTAAGAGTTCAAAAACTGTAACCAGTGAGTTTAACACAAAGCTAAGTGCAGAGAGAGTACGTTTACTTGTTTGTTGGAGGATGCTTTGTGAGTTTTTGCTGGGTCTGACTTGAGGATCTTGTATTAAATTTGGTGGCAACTCTCTTTGGTTGGTTGGATCCAAAGCAGTATTTTCTCTATTTTCCATAACCAGAGGTGAACGCCCGTCTTCTCTCCGTTGTATGCGTTCTATGGTTTGCCACTCTCTGTCGTCAAGGTCTTCTTCTCTGCGTCATTTAAACTTTTGTTTCTTTTCTTAAGAAAATGATCTTTAGTTTTACTCTGAATTTTTTTGTTGTTATAGTATATTCCAAGCCCCGCTTCCACCCCTTTCTCAATGACGTCAATGTTTCATCTACCCCAGCTGCATTTGGGGAATGGGTATGAACTAGAGCATGGGTGGTTATGGGAGCATTCTGTTGTGGAGCTGGAATATTTGATCCCGATGAGCCGGTTTCCTCCCCAACCCTCTGTATTTGATCCAAGTAAGAGCCATCCTGGTCTAGAGTGCTCTCCAGGGTTGGCATACTGCGAAGTCTCATTCTAAAACATGGTTTTACCACGTGAGAGGATTGCAGAAGAGAGGGAAGGCAGAGAAGAAAAAAGACTTAAGTCTGTAGCTCTTTTAGCTAAATAATGCGATGAGCTCCGGTGCTGATGTCTTTATACCGGATTTAACCTCCAAGTTTGAAGGAGAACAAGTGGAAAACCAGTGGGAGGCACGCAGAGGTTTATTTCTCAGTAAAACGTATCAAAGCGCCACTATGCCTCCCACTACACACCCTTCTTAAATCACACTTGAGATTGCTAGTTCTTTTTAGTCCCTTAGTTGCAGTGTAAACACAAAAGGAAGAAATGGCCTATAGAGCCTTTCTCAGGAACAGCAACTCTTCAAAGTAACTTTTGTAAGGGTTTTCTTTAACAGGGTTTATAGGGTTTACCTTCAATAGGAACTCGTCCTGGATGTGGCGTGGAGATTATAAAGGGCACACGCGTACCTCCTTCTGCAGCCTCTGCTGTACGCCGCCACACCGCCACAATGCAAAGACATCGATTTCCAGGGCTCGTCTTCCGCGACGTAGATTGAAGATCCCCTGCGCCAACCAGAGCCAAACAGTGGCTCAACAGCGCGGAAAAGACAAAAAGCACCGCCCTTGACTCCACACCCGTGCTTCACCAAAATAGGTGTGTGTATACAGGCTGGGAAGGCCTCAATTTACGGGGTGGAGGGCGGCTACTTCAGGCATGCAGACAAGCATATGAGACAACATATGTGTGTGTATACAGACTGGGAAGGCCTCTAGCTGCGCTGTATTTTACACTGCATTCACTGATATGCCTGATATTTGAATCTATCTTGAATGTAAAATACAGCTTTCGTAGCTTAACGGCACTAAGCATTCTTACATGTACCTGAATTCCAAACCGCACCTGGCTTGTTTGTTGCATCCAGGCCGCTCACTTTTAACCAGTTAGCATGTACTCCCTAAATCTAGTGAAACAAACTATTGCTGCCAACCGTAGGATAGCTAAGCTACCCTGCCTCATCACCTCCTCCATCATATTAGTAGCATTATCACTTAGCCTAGCTACTAAAGTTAGCATACTGTCCCACAGCACCAGGCCACTCCCTACCCACCTCCCATACCACACCATGCCGATATCGCAACAAATCATAGGACCTATAATGAACCAATATCAGGAAGATACTATCTTACAAATGCCTTGTAGCACCACAGACAGAAACCTTAAACTTTGCGCACGCCTACCTAAATTGCACGAATTACCAGCCAAGAAAATTGAACAACTCAATCTCCACAAAAAAAAACACCTACTGTCGAAGCCAATTATAGAATATACTAATAAATATAGCAATCTCAAAAAACTCACACAAAACTGCTCCAAATCTATCACCACTGCGAGTTTCAGTACCACGAACCCCATACCTGAAAGTCACAAACATCAGCTCAAAGGTGCACTCATTAACGCTAGGTCACTAGTAGCACATGCAACAGAGATTTCAGACATAATTCTCGCAGACAACCTCGATTTCCTGGCTATCTCTGAATCGTGGCTTCATGATGCAGCAGGCCCTGCCCTATCATTAGCAGTTCCAGACAATTATACCATCTTACGAGCAGACAGACACACCTCTCGAGGTGGGGGCCTAGCTTTCATAGCCAAGCTTAGTCTGCACATGAGAATTACCACAACCCCTATTTCGGAATCTTGCGAATGCCTTGCGGTCAAAATTGCCACCGCTAACTCCCAAACACTGAACCTCATCCTTATCTATAGACCTCCAGGTCCTACTGGAACCTTCTCTGAGGATCTATCTACAACCATATCCAACAACCTAAAAAGCACCTCCCAAACAATAGTGCTAGGCGACTTCAACCTAGGCTATAATGATGCTAAGGATATCCAGTCCACAGCTACAGCTTTGATCCTTGAAGAACTGGGTTTCTCCCAGAAAGTCTACCTTCCCACTCATGACAAAGGCCGCATCCTAGACTGGATAGCGGAACATAACTGTGGAGTAACCATCATAGAGACTGTACCCCAGATCTGGACTGACCACCATCTATTAATATTCACAATAGCTAGGAACTCGGCCACGACTCAGTCCCCACTTGCCCCTCCCATGCCCACGAGGAACAAAAAACTTATTACGGCGGAAAAATTGCTGCCCATCATACTACCACATCTGAACTCGCTCCCAGCGGACACGGATCCAAATGTGCTAGTCAAACAATTTAATGAAACTATCAACACAGCCCTTGACCACATAGCTCCGCTCAAGCTACGTAATAGTTAACCAATGAAACATCTCAACTCATGGTTCACTCCTCACCTAAAAAAGCTCAGGCTAAACAAAAGAAATCTTGAAACCACCTGGAGACTCTCTCCCTCAGCCGAAAACAAACTCAACCTAGCTAAGGCATCTTCCCAATATAAGAAAGACATCTTACTAGCCAAACAGGAAACGTACAACACCAGAATATCACAATCTAAATCTAGTGTCAGAGAATTGTTCAGCATCCTTAAAGAACTGGAAACTCCTATTGCTCCCCAAGAAAACTGCACCAAGGATACAAATTGGTGCTCCAGCATACAGTCGGCCCTCACCAACAAAGTAGCCAATCTACAAACTAAAATTGCCCTCAAAAAAGCTTCTCTTACACCTCACATCCCACAGACTATAGTTCCACCGTTAAAACCTAAACCTAAACAAGAATTACGTTTCTGCTTCGCTAAGGTATCGACCATTGAGGTAGAAAAAGTTATCTTGGGACTTAAACCATCCAACTGTAAAGGTGATCAATGCCCTGCCCAACTAATCAAGGATGCTGCGAGAGACTTATCGCCATTTATAACCAAACTCATCAACTCATCCTTTACCACAGGCACTGTACCGAATAACCTAAAGGAGTCCTGGGTACTGCCACTCCTAAAGAAGCAAACCCTTGACCCGGCCATTCCTACCAACTTCAGGCCTATCACGACCGTGCCCTTTCTTCTAAAAATCTTAGACAAAGTGGCATACATGCAAATTCAAAACTTCCTTGAATCTAACCTTTTACTTGGAACACGACAATCCGGATTCCGCCCACAGCATGGGACTGAGACAGCCCTAATCGATCTCAAGGCCCAAATAGATCAATGTAGAGACAATGGCCAAGCAGCCCTTCTCCTACTGCTAGACCTCTCAGCGGCCTTTGATTTAGTCGACCATACAGTATTATGTAGCCACCTAGACTCCGCAGCCAACTTCTCTAAATAAGCCATAATATGGATCAAGTCATTCTTGAGTAACAGAACTATGAGAGTCTTCTCTCCATCAGCCTCGGCAGACCCGATCCCCATAACATGTGGGGTACCTCAGGGATCCTGTGTGTCACCCACCCTCTACAATGTATTCACAAAGCCACTCTTTGACGAAATGGACCATCTGGGTATTGCCTACACCAGCTACGCAGACGATACCCAGATCCTCCTTCCGCTTTCAGGTGACTACGTCAAGGATCTGGCCTTAGTGAATAAAGTCTACAGCATCGTTCAGGCATGGATGGCCACACACGGCCTATGCCTGAACGATGACAAAACTGAACTCATTATCCTAGGCACCCCGACATACATAACCAAACTCAGCCCGGATTATGCCAATTTCATCATCGATGGGAACAACATAAAAGTAGCTAAGGAAGTGAAGACCCTAGGCTTTTACCTAGATGCCACCTTGAACTTTGCTAAACAAGTTAATTCCCTAGCCTCAGCTACCGCATACACATGCAAACTCATCAGAGCGAGCAAACAATTCCTTTCTACAGACAGCTGCATCACGCTCGCCAGAGCCCTCATACTTTCCAAATTGGATTATTGCAATGGACTATACATTGGGGCAAATAAACAGACTATTCATAAAATCCAGGTCCTCCAGAATAATGCCCTGAGAGCAGCTCTCAAGATTAGCAGAAAGGAGCATATATCCTCGGTAAGAAGACAACATAAATGGCTATCCACACAGGATAAAATTCAACTCAAAATTGCCTCCCTCACCCACAAGTGCCTCTACAACAAAGCACCACCATACCTTAAGGATAGGCTACATCCTAGAACCTCGACCAGACCCACAAGAACAGCAAATGCTAACTGCCTACAAGTCCTGCGATTTAAACTCGCGACTATAGGAGGACAGAGCTTCCCAGTCAAGGCAGCACAACTGTGGAACTCACTACCCCTTGGCATCAGAGAACCCCAGCCCTTTGCGAAATTCAGGCAGAACTTGATCAATTGGCTGAGAGTAAATGACGCCTAACTAACTTCCCTGCCCTGACTGTTTCCACTAGTAAACTAACTGAAGCTCCACTGGCACCCCTATTCCAGACTATCTAATTCAACTTCCTTCTGCACTGGAATGTCACTGGAATGATACCTGTATATTACTGCTGTATATATCATTGTATACTCTATATTGTATGTATATTACTAATGTATATACTATTGTATACTCCCGATAGTATATCCACACTTGTAAAACTGTGTTGGCTCTGGACCTAGTTCCGGCCGTGTATATATATGCCTACTATATAATGTACATTGTATGATACCCTTGCACTGTTATTACTTATTATGTACTTGTAACTAAGCTGAGCATATTCTTGTCCTGTGCGCCCTGATGCCCCAGGGTATGGCGCGCCCTATAAATAATAAACTAAACTAAACTAAACTAAACCTTACAGGGGGCTACTTCAGGCATGCAGACAAGCATATGAGACTAAATAGGTGTGTTTATTGAAGGGAATCCACTCAACGCTCACACCAGGAAAAATGCAACCCACTAGGGAAAGAGACCCAGCACATCTCTTGAGAGCAAAAGAAGTTTGATTTTCACAAAAATAAGGATGCGCCAGCAAAGAGCTCTGTTGCCGCCAAACGTTCTTCCCAAAATCAGCACGAGCAACACATTAAAAAGGCATACTGTGTCATCAATGACAATAGTCACATAAGTTACAAATACAAACAGGTGCTTGGAGAGACCCTATACATAGGCTACCTGCTCCATAGGGGATACCAGGCAATTGGTCCCCGCCAGTTCTGCTCATCATCTTCAAAGTGGCTTCCTCCTTGCACGTCATCGGGGACGAAGATACAATTAATTGTTCATTATACAAAGAAAAACAAAACATTCTCTATCGCTAGCCTACGGAGCACCTGGTACTGCAGACAAGTCCTAACAGGACCAACTTCGTGGTCACTGTAACTCACAAACCACAGCTTGATTCCAGACACGTTGGCGCCTTTCCAAGGATTTCCACCATCGTTTTGTTTGTTGTTTTGCCCCTCCCTGCACCTTGCAGCACAAATCACATGACCTAAAATTGAAGGCAACAAGGCCCTGCTTTCTGATCTTCCTTGATCAAGTGGGGTCTACCAGCTTTATGGTCAGCTTTAAGGTCAGCTCATTCCAGCATCGTGTGCCGAGGCAGGCACTCACAATCCGGTGCGCCGCAAGAGCAGCGCATCCCGACACCGCCCAGACCACGCTGCTAAATTGTCAAGCCCACGCCGGGCATTTCCAGCACATGCAGTGCTAGCCTCTACTAACCATGAAGCAGTCCCACTTCCAGCAGGTACTGCAGGTATTGCAGTTGCATACCTTTTTTTCTTTACTGCGCCCTCATCTCAGGCACAAATTGAGAAGAACAGAGCTTACGACTCATTATTTCGCTTTGGAAGCTCAGCACAAGATGGCCACCGTATTCTATTGATCTGGCCGTGACCTCAGCTGAGCGTGCCCGCACACCCCTGCATCAGCTGGGTCTTCTTCAGCCAACCGTGAGACCGGTAGGCGTGAGCCGGCATCCCCTGAAAGCAGACACCAAAGACGCCTGTCCTGGGCCTGTCCCGTACTGCCCGTCACCCTCGCCAGAACCCTTGCTCCAGTTGACGTCGTCCCGACACACTGCGCTTTCACCCCAAGCCTCTCACTTCAGCTACCTGATCGTTCATCGGTAAGTGCCCTCTCCCATAGAGACTGCCCACGAGAGCGCACTACATGATTCACTGTACAGACTCCTTACAAAGTGTTTTCCTCGTAATGCTACATATTTCGATAATGTTGCCCTACAATGCCATGATTCCTTGTAATATAATCTAATCTTGCCTAATGCAACTATGATTTTACCTAGTCCAAACTGATAATATTATGTACTCACATGTGCCACCCTTCTAGTTTTACATTGATTATGCCTCAATTGTTGTATGTGCCACATAGCTGATCGAATGTTCTATAGAGATATCCCCCCCACCTCTGTGAACCACCTAATGGGCCTAACCCGACTTTCATACGTCACCCTAGCGTTCTGCAGAACCATTATCTAGACTAGGACGTACATAGGCTGCACCCATCATAGCACCCCCGCACTAGGTTTACAATTCTGTGCCTTGACATAGACACAAACTATTACTATCCCGTCCAAACTGCCACATTCACCATTTTTATCATCGCCTACTCTTACGAAGGCGTCAAGCCACACACTAGTATGCCCTAAGCCTGACCATTTCAGCAAACATAATCTTCTACTAGTCAGGCCTGACTATGCCCCCACAATACATGCAACACTCTGTTTACACCCTTGCACAAGCCATACCCAACTGCCAGATTCTAAAAGTAAACAAATCGCCCACACAGCACAGTTCACCTAAACCACTAGCTATACTACTAATTGTAACATTATATTACCTACTCCCTTGCCTAATATTTACTCCTCAACGAACCCTTTTTGATAACAGCACCTCAGAGACACCACTGCATCAGCAGAATGCCTCGCAACCCTCTCTCTCTCTCTTACCAATTCAGGAAACTCCCACTGCTCAAAAGGAACATTCATACAGCAAGGATCAGGCTTGGCCTGTATTTATTGTTCCAGGCACCACCCACTACCATGCCCTACACCGTTCCTACCGAACACGGCAGCTTTCAACAAATCTCATTCTATTGCACACAAAATTCCGATCACATTGCCCAATATAGGTGTAGTCAATCTCCGCAGATCATCCTCCAGAACCTACACGGCAACCACAGTCACGAGACCCATATTAGGCAAGGCCAGAAAAATAAGACTTTTGTCCCGTACCACTAAAAGCACCGCCAAAACCCTCTCCCACATAACTGCAGCAGACACCAAAAACCCAACCTACCTCTGGTCCCACCCACTTTACCACACCATCATCCTAACTCACAATACACCAATCACAAAAGTAAAACCAAATGCAATCAGCAGAAAACTCCTGGCTTGATACCCCAGCCAACCTCCTCCTGCCAGACACAAAACCCCTTAAAGGAGCTTTACTTAATGTCAGATCAATAGGCGCACATGCCATCGATATACATGACCTCATTTTGGAACATAATCTGAACTTCATAGCACTAACAGAAACCTGGCTTCACAAAGCCTCAGGCCCATTAATCTCATTAGCACTACCGCCTAACTACACTCTGTTCAGATCTGATCGCCAAGAGACCAGCGGAGGTGGAGTCACTGTCATAGCAAAATCCACCCTCCAGCTTAGAGAATGCACCACCGAAAGGCTACCAGGCTACGAACTCGTCACTCTCAAGCTAACCACCGATCCTAAAACCACATTCAATGTTCTACTATTGTACAGAGCCCCCAGCTCTAGTACTCACCCTGAAATAGATCTGCCACTGCTCATTGCTCCCATACTCAAACCCAATACTAAATTCATACTTCTAGGAGATATCAACCTCGGTTTTAACGACCAATCGTATCATAAAACCACAGCACTCCATAATGCCTTCCTAGAAATGCAATTTAAACAAATGGCCCATACCCTGACACATCCTAAAGGCCACATCCTAGATTGGATTCTAACTCCACAATCCAGATAGAAGACTCCATAGAAATGACCTGGACTGACCACCGGCTCATTAAATTCAATATCACCACAACGATGGACCCCCCCCTTCCGGCAGCCACCACACCACCCTCTCTTATGTGTGATTCTAGGAAACTAACCCAGGAAAAGCTAACACCAATTTTAAACAAATTAATGAACACTACTCAACCAATAGACCATGACCCAGAAACCATTGCCATGCATTACCATGAGTGCCTAAAAACTGCTATTGACAAAGTAGCCCCGCTCAAACTCAAACAACCTAAGCCTAAACGAAGTAAAACATGGTTTAATGATGACCTTGGAGAACTCAGAAGAAGCAAAAGAGCAGAATGACATCTCTATAGAAAAACACCCACCAGCGATAACAAAAAGTAACTGCAGCAACTCTCTAAATTATACAAACAAGGAGTGTTCACCCAGAAAGCTAATTCCCTCAAATCGCATATCACCAATGCCACCTCAAGTAGCAAAGAATTATTCACCATCATAAAAGAATTAGAAACCCCGGTCCACTCACCAAGCATAGTCACAGCGAATAAAGCTTGGTGTACTACCATTCAGGATGCCCTAGCCGCTAAAATAACCACCCTACAAAACAAAATTAAATTACAAAAAGAAACACTAGCTACCTCATTAAATTCTATGAACTTACCCACAGTAGACCATGTCACGGATACGCCGGAATTCCACTTCACCACAGTAACCACTGAACAAGTGCTAAAAACCATAATATCACTAAAACCATCGAATTGTAAAGGAGACCCTTTCCCTGCAAAACTAGTCAAGGACTGCTCTCCCATACTAGCAACAACCATTACCAACTTTCTCAACGCCTCCTTCAGCACCAATACTATCCCGCCTAACATCAAAGAAGCTTGGGTTACACCTCTTCTCATAAAAACCCACTTTAGACCCCACCATCCCGACTAACTACCGCCCTATCACCACTGTCCCCTTCGTCCTCAAAGTCATAGATAAAATCGATTACACCCAAGTCCAAGCCCACTTTGAAAACGACCACCTACTAGGAGAAAGACAGTCCGGATTCCATCCAGGCCATAGCACAGCGATAGCTCTGCTGGACCTAAAAACCAGATGGACGCGGTCATAGAATCATGTCAGATATGCCTACTACTATTACTCGACCTGTTTGCGGCTTTCGATTTAGTAGATCATCAAAAACTCTGCCAAACATTGTCAAACAATTTCAGATTCTCCAAGGATTCCACTTCCTGGATAAAGTCATTCCTCTCAGACTGCATCTTCAGAGTAACTATAGGAGATGAAGCAGCAGACCCCATACCAGTCCCCCTTGGAGTTCCCCAAGTCTTGTGTCTCTCCCCAACGCTATACAATGCCTCTACTAAATTACTCTTTGCAGAGCTAGATGCAATGCGAGTAATTTACACTAACTTCGCCGACGACACCCAAATACTTATCCCCATATCTGGGAATGTAGAACAAGACACCATCCAGATAAACAAAATCTACTCCATCATCCAGAATTGATGGCAATAAATAGTCTATGCCTAAATGGAGAAAAAACTGAGATCCTCATTGTCGGCTCTCCCTCTCAATTAGCTAAACTTCCCACACAATACACAACAATAAACATCATCGGCACCCCCATTACCATCTCGAAACAAGTAAAAACCATAGGAGTCTATCTGGACTCCAGCCTCACCAGGAACAAACACGTTAATGCCCTTGCATCATCCACTTCACACACAGCCAAATTTATCTCACTAAGCAGACCATTCCTCACACAACACAACTGCATTACTCTTGCCAGAGCCCTCATATTATCCAAGATCGATTATTGTAACATACTGCTATTATGCACCTCCAAACAAAACATAAACAAAATGCAACTCATTCAAAACAAAGCACTAAGAACAGCCTTAGGCATAAAAAAAGAGAACGCATATCACACCACAGAAGAGACGCCCACTGGCTCCCCATCGAAGCAAGAACATTACATAAAATGCTCACCCTGGCACACAAATGTATCACTGGTAAGGCACCAAGTTACCTCAACCACTGCATAAGCCAGAACACAACTAATCGCACACTCCGATCCAATGCCCATCTCCACCTGTTCATGCCTCGCTTTAAGAGCACCAGAACAGGTAAACCCAACTTCCCAACAGCAGCCCCTAGAATTTGGAACACACTCCCCACAAACATTAATAACGAGCCCACACTCAATAAATTTAAGAAATGATTGAAAACATGGCTCTTTAACAAATACTAACACCATGATATACCTTCATCATCGCCTCCACCATCTGATCCAACATGACCCCACCTGCTATTGTCTTCACATTGATAACTGTACCACCCATTAGTCACATGTCTGCATCAAGCTTTCCACTGTTCAACTTGCCCAAGACCAACATGAGTGAATCTTATGCCTGTGGCTGTGCCAGGAACTGTATATATGCAGTACTCTACTAATTATGTAAACCTTAAGACTAAGTATTCTGTAAACTACGCCGTGGTACCTCCGGGCTTGGGCGTAAAATAAATGCAATAAATAAATAAAGTGGCCCTGGGCTGACTGGTACCTTGGAATCCAGGGGTCTTGGGACGGGGGCATTCGGGTGCTATGACGTAATGCTGGGACTGGTGAGGGTCAGAGGCCCGTGCCTTCCTTCTGGGCGCTATAACGTAATGAAGGGAGTGGTGAGGGTCAGAGGCCCGTGCCTTCCTTCTGGGTGCTATAACGTAATGAAGGGACTGGTGAGGGTCAGAGGCCCGTGCCTTCCTTCTGGGTGCTAGAACGTAATGCTGGGACTGGTGAGGGTCAGAGGCCCGTGTCTTCCTTCTGGGTGCTAGAACGTAATGCTGGGACTGCTGAGGGTCAGAGGCCGTGCCTTCCTTCTGGGTGCTAGAACATAATGCTGGGACTGGTGAGGGTCAGAGGCCCGTGCCTTCCTTCTGGGTGCTACGACGTAATGCTGGGACTGGTGAGGGTCAGAGGCCCGTGCCTTCCTTCTGGGTGCTAGAACGTAATGCTGGACTGGTGAGGGTCAGAGGCCCGTGCCTTCCTTCTGGGCGCTATAACGTAATGAAGGGACTGGTGAGGGTCAGAGGCCCGTGCTTCCTTCTGGGTGCTATAACGTAATGAAGGGACTGGTGAGGGTCAGAGGCCCGTGCCTTCCTTCTGGGCGCTATAACGTAATGAAGGGACTGGTGAGGGTCAGAGGCCCGTGCCTTCCTTCTGGGCGCTATAACGTAATGAAGGGACTGGTGAGGGTCAGAGGCCCGTGCCTTCCTTCTGGGTGCTAGAACGTAATGCTGGGACTGGTGAGGGTCAGAGGCCCGTGCCTTCCTTATGGGCGCTATAATGTAATGCTGGGACTGGTGAGGGTCAGAGGCCCGTGCCTTCCTTCTGGGTGCTATAATGTAATGCTGGAACTGGTGAGGGTCAGAGGCCTGTGCCTTCCTTCTGGGTGCTAGAACGTAATGCTGGGACTGGTGAGGGTCAGAGGCCGTGCCTTCCTTCTGGGTGCTAGAACGTAATGCTGGGACTGGTGAGGGTCAGAGGCCCGTGCCTTCCTTCTGGGTGCTATAACGTAATGCTGGGACTGGTGAGGGTCAGAGGCCCGCGCCTTCCTTCTGGGTGCTATAACGTAATGCTGGGACTGGTGAGGGTCAGAGGCCCGTGCCTTCCTTCTGGGTGCTATAACATAATGCTGGGACTGGTGAGGGTCAGAGGCCCGTGCCTTCCTTCTGGGTGCTATGACGTAATGCTGGGACTGGTGAGGGTCAGAGGCCCGTGCCTTCCTTCTGGGTGCTAGAACGTAATGCTGGGACTGGTGAGGGTCAGAGGCCCGTGCCTTCCTTATGGGCGCTATAATGTAATGCTGGGACTGGTGAGGGTCAGAGGCCCGTGCCTTCCTTCTGGGTGCTATAATGTAATGCTGGAACTGGTGAGGGTCAGAGGCCCGTGTCTTCCTTCTGGGTGCTAGAACGTAATGCTGGGACTGGTGAGGGTCAGAGGCTGTGCCTTCCTTCTGGGTGCTACAACGTAATGCTGGGACTGGTGAGGGTCAGAGGCCCGTGCCTTCCTTATGGGCGCTATAATGTAATGCTGGGACTGGTGAGGGTCAGAGGCCCGTGCCTTCCTTCTGGGTGCTAAAATGTAATGCTGGGACTGGTGAGGGTCAGAGGCCCGTGCCTTCCTTCTGGGTGCTACAATGTAATGCTGGGACTGGTGAGGGTCAGAGGCCCGTGCCTTCCTTCTGGGTGCTAGAATGTAATGCTGGGACTGGTGAGGGTCAGAGGCCCGTGCCTTCCTTCTGGGTGCTATAACATAATGCTGGGACTGGTGAGGGTCAGAGGCCCGTGCCTTCCTTCTGGGTGCTATGACGTAATGCTGGGACTGGTGAGGGTCAGAGGCCCGTGCCTTCCTTCTGGGTGCTAGAACGTAATGCTGGGACTGGTGAGGGTCAGAGGCCCGTGCCTTCCTTATGGGCGCTATAATGTAATGCTGGGACTGGTGAGGGTCAGAGGCCTGTGCCTTCCTTCTGGGTGCTATAATGTAATGCTGGAACTGGTGAGGGTCAGAGGCCCGTGTCTTCCTTCTGGGCGCTATAACGTAATGAAGGGACTGGTGAGGGTCAGAGGCCCGTGCCTTCCTTCTGGGTGCTATAACGTAATGAAGGGACTGGTGAGGGTCAGAGGCCCGTGCCTTCCTTCTGGGCGCTATAACGTAATGAAGGGACTGGTGAGGGTCAGAGGCCCGTGCCTTCCTTCTGGGGCGCTATAACGTAATGAAGGGACTGGTGAGGGTCAGAGGCCCGTGCCTTCCTTCTGGGTGCTAGAACGTAATGCTGGGACTGGTGAGGGTCAGAGGCCCGTGCCTTCCTTATGGGCGCTATAATGTAATGCTGGGACTGGTGAGGGTCAGAGGCCCGTGCCTTCCTTCTGGGTGCTATAATGTAATGCTGGAACTGGTGAGGGTCAGAGGCCTGTGCCTTCCTTCTGGGTGCTAGAACGTAATGATGGGACTGGTGAGGGTCAGAGGCCGTGCCTTCCTTCTGGGTGCTAGAACGTAATGCTGGGACTGGTGAGGGTCAGAGGCCCATGCCTTCCTTCTGGGTGCTAGAACATAATGCTGGGACTGGTGAGGGTCAGAGGCCCGTTTCTTCCTTCTGGGTGCGAGAACGTAATGCTGCGACTGGTGAGGGTCAGAGGCCCGTGCCTTCCTTCTGGGTGCTAGAACGTAAAGCTGGGACTGGTGAGGGTCAGAGGCCCGTGCCTTCCTTCTGGGTGCTAGAACGTAATGCGGGGACTGGTGAGGGTCAGAGGCCCGTGCCTTCCTTCTGGGTGCTAGAACGTAATGCTGGGACTGGTGAGGGTCAGAGGCCCGTGCCTTCCTTCTAGGTGCTATAACATAATGCTGGGACTGGTGAGGGTCAGAGGCCCGCGCCTTCCTTCTGGGTGCTATAACGTAATGCTGGGACTGGTGAGGGTCAGAGGCATGTGCCTTCCTTCTGGGTGCTATAACGTAATGCTGGGACTGGTGAGGGTCAGAGGCCCGTGCCTTCCTTCTGGGTGCTATAACATCAGGCAGGGACTGCTGAGGGTCAGAGGCCAGTGCCTTCCTTCTTGTGGGATCATATCTTGCAAAGATCTCTCAGCCCCCCATCATGGCCTTGCAGGGCGCATTCCTCCTAGGAAAGGAATGCTGGCACCTTGAGGACAATGAGAGGTTTATGATTCTCTGTGGCTCTGGCCTTTCTCATCAGTGCAACCTATTTCTACATGCACACGCGTGTTTCTCTGCTCGTGACCCACATCTGCTATGCTGACTGCTGAGCTGGGTTATGCACACGCTTGTTTCTCTGCTCGTGACCCACATCTGCTATGCTGACTGCTGCGCTGGGTTAGACCTCGATTTCAATATGGCGTCTTTTATTTAAAATGGTGTTTGATCAGTATGCTTTACATCCTAAGCATGCACCGACCTACCCACACTGTGGCCCATTAAATCCTTTACCACCCCTGAGTCCCTATGGCAAACTTTCTGGCCTCTGCCGAATCTGAACCCGCTTGGGGGCCTGGGAAAACCATCTCCCCCTCCCAACATCCCCCCCTTTTGTTAATACTACATTAGCAAACTCCCATGTAAGTTTTTTCTTTTATTCTTTATGTTTGTGTTTTCTCTCCAATCCCTCATCTTCCAAATACGGTGGTGACCCTTCCTTTGGCACGCATACTCTAAACATGGAACGTAAACCCTCCCCTTCTTGTGTATATTGCTCTGGTTTCACGTAATATATTTGCACCACCCATCCCCCATCCCCTGCTAGGTCTACCCAGTGTTCTTTGCAGATCTCAGGATCTGGTGGGGAAATTGTAGTGGTGACCCTTCCTTTGGCGCCCATGCTCTACAAATGGAATGTAAACCCTCCCCTTCTTGTGTATATTGCTCGGGCACATGTCATATATTTGCACCCCCATCCCCCATCCCCTGCTGGGTCTACCCAGTGTTCTTTGTAAATCTCAGGATCTGGTGGGGGAGTTGTGGTGGTGCCTGGGGGGGTGAAGGCGTTGCTCTTGCAACCATGCAAGGTCTGCAAGGGTCATTAGTTTGGACTGCACTTTGTACCGCGAGATGCACTCTGTACTCCAGTTGAGACCTTCATCATCACGCTACTAGGCACTGCTTTGGCACAGCACTGAAACTCCAGTTGGGAGGTGCAGAAGATCTCCAGCACGAACACTATCACAATACCTTATAACCTTACGATTGCCCCCATCCGGGATGGTGCCCAAGAAAAAAGGTTGTTGAACCAGGCGCCTTTTTGTGTACCAGCTTCTGTCTGCATACGGCACCGAGCGTGTGCAGGGCCCCTCTTATTTGTGTGAAGGAGCCATTCTCTGCATCGTTTGGAGGTAGAAGTATGCAGCAAGAATCGCCATTTGTTCGGCAAATGCAGTTGCAGTTAATAAGTCCAGAACATATCTGTTCTGCATCACCATTGTAGAGGAGGTCCCAAGCACGGTTCGCACTCCTACCACCCAAATATGTGACGTATGATGAACAAATAAACCAGCAGAGAGCCGGAGTGGGGCTCTGTCCAGTACCTATCAGACTGACAACACCTATTGAAATACCAACCCCTAAGAAAAGCTGGGCAGTAAGGTACCCACTGAGAAAACCATACCGACAAATGAGACAGAATGTCAAAATGCAATACCTGAAAAAACCAAGAAGATATTAAAAGAAGACGAATGATGATGTCATAAGAACCCGGACTGTTTCACATATAGAAGATATGACGACCTGTGAATGATGAAAAGAGACGAAACACCATGGATAAGAGACATCCTGAGTTTATAGTGAAATAAGTGATGTCAAATGTAAGAAACTTTTGCCATGAGTGTGATGAAGATATTCAGCCAGTTTACACGTGTACACATGCAAGGAACTGCAAGAAGCTAAGAAAACTGTGAGGCTTGCTAAGCTTAGTAGTAAGATAGATTGCGGCAAGCGCCACTTATATACATATCTACCTCAAAAGGAGCACTTTATATAAGTATACTTCCACTATGCACAAGAGCAGAACGGACCAAAGGTTACTTAAGGTCTCAAGAGGAGAGCTTTGCAGCAGGAAAATCGAGAATTGAGGACAGAGAGAAAACTCAGAAGAAGGCAAGTCATGCCAAGAAGCCAAGGTCGTACCAGCTGAAATAGCCCAACAGTGGATACAAAATTAATGAAGAGAAGAACAGAGTATCCTATTCTGAAAGGTCAAGATAAGCCACAGATGGCAGATGGCTGGCAAAATTAAATCAAATACACGAATTGCATGAAGAACAAGACGATTCCACAGTGTCGGAATCACGTGACCGAGCCAGCAGAAGGGAAGCAACTTTCACACCCATGCATGGATTTGTGCCATCCCCAGATGCCTTAACTTTTACAGAACAAGAAGCAGTCTCGAGGCCAAAATGCAAAGAAATAATTGACACATGACCGCTGAAGTGATGATTGATTGTAGCAATAATTGGAGGGAGGCTGGGGGGGCAGACAAACTCCCTGCACCTGGCAGGCTATTCCGCATGCTGCTAGGCTAGTGGACAAGTATCAGCGGGTTGTTGCCAACCCGATCATAGTGGACCAAGTAATCTAGGGTCCTATAGTTAGTAGAACCAATGAGACGTCGTACTTTTAGTGACGTCTGCAGTAGCCATTTTGAAGGAAGGGCTTAGATGCCCCCACCTGACACTGTTTATCCAATCCCCTCACTTCGTTACCATATACAGATATAGCACCTATATTAAAGTTACCTTCCTAGAACAAATAGAATTGCATGCAACTTTTTAAGCGTTTCACGTAAGTGATGATGAGTTTTTAGTATAAATGATGTGTTTTTTATTAAATTAATTGGAGCTGAAGCGAGAAGGAAGATCGAGCGATTGCTGATATCCATTAACTCCCCGTCTTTTGTACTTGTCATTAAACCGACTCCCTTTGCCAAACCATTGAGTTATCATTATTGATTTGATGCAAGAGTACTAATCTGCATCCCCATGCATCTCACGGGTGCTGCTGCCTCATCTTAAAGTGCTATTGGGTAACCCCCAGCTCTATGGGCCGGTTGGGGTCCTAGTGCACACTTGTTAGCAGAGATAGGATGGTTTATCGACTATCGATTAGGTAAGACACCCATTGACCCTCGACATAAAGTAACTCTGGGTCCTCGGCAATATCACAAGTCCTTTCCCATCTGGCTAAGTAGACCGAGAGGCTCCCGGTAGATAGTGGCTAGACTAAAGTGTAAAACCTGCAGGTTGAGGTCTGAAGGTACCTGTGTTTTCTCCCACAAACCCCTTCCCACTTCTACGAGCAGCTGATCGAGTGAAAAGCAGGAGAGGCGGTAACGAAGGTGGTGATCCCGAGTATCCCGAGTATCCAGAGAGGAAAAAAACGTGAGTGAAAAAGACAGTTGCATGCCTTAGAACAAGTAAGGGAAGGTAACTGAGGGAGGTTGGACAAAAATAACGTTAGGGTAAGAGTAGAATGTATATATATATAATATATATATATATATATATATATATATATATATATATATATATTAATATACATTCCCTATATGTATATATAGGGAAAGAAATATTGACTCGAGGGTGACCGAGCAATAGACAAAGGGACCGGGAGGATACCCGAGCATAGAGGATACCGGGAGGTTACCCGAGCTAGAGAGAGGATACCAGGAGGATACCTGAGCAGAGAGAGGATACACCCAAATACCTACGCTTTAATGTCGCGGTTAGAAGAAGCCTGCATTCAAAGTCCTGAAAAAGATAGGGCACAGTAGAAAACCAGAATCGATGAAAGAGGTGATCTGAAAGGGATGGGCTTAAATTCCATGTCGGGATAATATTAGGCGCATGAGATCTGTGTAACCGACCGGAGTCCGTCTAGTCTGTCATGTCCGTCTTATGTTTTTTCTTTTCTCTGACTTCATAAAGTAAAAGATTTTTTGGGGGAAAACTGCATGAAAATTATGCAATTGTATAGCTAGGATGTTGTATGACATGAACTGATGGTTGTTTGAAAAAGTTAAAAGACATTTTTGTGAAAAAACGGGATTGGAGCTTGCGACGATTGGTGCTTGCTCATATTGTTGATCTTGTTTAAGAAACGTAAAAATGTAACTAAGTGTATGAGGAGAAGATAAATAAAGTTAAGCATGGAAGGCATTACACCGTTAGTGCATTTGTGCAAACAGTTGCCAAAACATGCACCTAAGCTGAAAAAGTACAATGCAGAATGAGTTAAAGGAACCGCTCACAAAATGTTTATGCCATGGCCCCAGGGTAGCTCGCTATCTAAAACAGTCCTGCAACACATTATGACATATTTGCATGCCACATATACTGGCAAAAAGTTAGACAAATGCCTGGCTAGTTTAGAACTTTGGAAGATGTACCAAGAGGATAAGGAGGAGGAGCCACCGTTAGATTGGATACTTAACATATGCACAGAGGGGGGTGAGACGCCTTCCTCGCCACCCGCCCCGTCTGAAACAAAGAGCAAAGCTAATAAAGACGAAGGATTATATCCATTGAGGGAATTTAAAGCAGCCACGGGATATAGCAACCTGGCGTATGAGTCACCTACACAAAGTAGTGAGAAAAAACCAGACAAAGACAGAGACAGAAATATCACCTCCAACGTGCCGAGGGACAAGGAGACACGCAAAAGGGAAAAAGGAGAACAGACACAACCAAGTACATCTCTAGATTCAGATGGAGAGGGAAAGACATGGAAAGGAGATGAGGACAGAACTGATGAGATGGCAATCACACAGCATGAATGGATTGTAGGTCAGATTCTATTGAAACTCGATGGTAAGGCATTGTGGATGTGAGACAAAGGGACAATCAGACTATTCAAAGCGTAAAGAGAAGGAAAAGGAAAAAGGATTGAGAGACAAAAGAATCAGGAAAAAAGATAGATAGAGACTGTTAGGCAGAATTATATGCAGTACTTTTGGGAACACCACACACAATTAAGACTACAAGTGACAATACAGACTCACCTTTGTTACAAGCCTGTACTACACAGTAAAGTGGTAGTGATGGCTGAGTAGCCAGACTTATCTCAAGAGTAAGTGAGCAGTATCAAACAGTT
Organism: Ambystoma mexicanum; assembly: GCA_002915635.3. Lineage (NCBI taxonomy): Eukaryota > Metazoa > Chordata > Amphibia > Caudata > Ambystomatidae > Ambystoma > Ambystoma mexicanum. The sequence continues at coordinate 1,526,382,226 of CM010932.2, read as the reverse complement.
ACACAAAGGACAGCAATTACTATGATTGTAACAGACACTGACTCAAGGATTCTGAGTAAAAGAATATACATTTATTTACACATCAGTTGTATAACATTTCACTAAAGTAAAGCAGTTTAAAAATCACACTCTTAATACACCACACCACTCGCAATAAGTTCCAGACAAGTTAAGCTCACAAAACGAAGTGGGAGCAAAATGGCGTTCCAGCAATTTAAAAGGGAGGGAAAGACAAAGCTAGGTAGAAATTGAACCACACCAACAGGCAATTAAGCAAGAGGAACTCCAGTGATCAGGAAAGAAAGGCTTAGGGCCAAAGTCAATAGGACAAAAGTCTTTTGCTCAAGATCACACAGTTCAGGGTAGTTTGTGGTAAAGTTCGTGCCACGGGTTCCGGACGAAGTTGGTCGGCAGAAAAGTTAATGTTAAGAGAAGAGAAGGACAAGCCCTTGTGATAGGCCCTGAAGACCCTTGCGCAATGGAAACAAGGCACAATCACCATACATTAACTGATACGCCAGACACAAGGTTCAATTCCCAAAATCTACGGTTTATTGCAATGTAAGATGTTGTGTCTGCATTCTATTTAAAAGAACATCTACTGTGTGAGGCACCATTAAGGTTAAGGCGTGACCCAAAACCATTCCCTTGGTTTGTTTTACTGACGCAGCAGCTGCAGCAACAGCAACAGCTCGCAAACAGCGCAGCAGAGCGCATGCAACAGGATCCAGCGTGGAAGAAAAATAACCGCATGGTCTATTTCTTCCTCCTTGTTCCTGAGTCAAAACAGCCAGCGCACAACCATCATTCTCATGCAAAAATAACTTATTTTTTTTTTCATAATTTGGTGTGCCCAAAACTGGAGTGGGGTATAAAGCAACTTTGAGCAGATCAAATGCATTCTGACATTCCTCACTCCATGGTAAAAACAAGGCAACATCCTTTTTAGTCAATGCCACCATTGGTTTCACTATCATAGCGAAATTCGCTAGCCAATGCCGGCAACAGGAAGCCATGCCTTTTATGGCTCTGACTCCTTTCTGTGTCTTTGGAATAGGCATACCACAGATGCTCTCTATCCTTTCTGATGTCAGTCTTCTTCCCTCTTTCGAAAGTAGGTAGCCCAAATAGGCTGCCTTCTTTCGACAATACTGGAATTCTTTCAATGAAGCTTTATGTCCATGCACTGCTAAATGTGTCAATAACATGGCGGTATCCTCTTTGCAAATGTCTTCTGAGTCAGCAGAAATCAACAGGTCATCAATATACTGCAGTAGTGCACAGCCCACTGGTAGCTCTAGCATGTCTAGTTGTTCTTTTAGTGCTCTACTATAAATATTCGGGCTCTCAGTGTAACCCTGTGGAATTCGTGTGAATGTGAAAGAATGCCCCTCTAGTGTGAAAGAAAATAGATATCTGCTATCTGGATGTACTGGGATGCTAAAAAATGCATTCTTAAGATCGACAACACTAAAATGTGAAGCATAGGCTGGAATCATTGTCAAAATGGTAGTGACATCTGGGACCAACGGAAATTGGGGATCAACTACTGTATTCAACGTGCGTAAATCAATTATGAAACGATACGGTATTTCATTACGTCGTTTCTTATAAACTGAGAGAATCGGACTATTGCAAGTGCTACCAGTAATCTCTTCAATCACGTTTCTTTTATCCAAATCTGAAACAATGCATTTCAATGCTTTCTCACCTTCCATCGAAATTTTATACTGGGGGATACGCGGCAATGTTACTCCCTCTTTCAAAACAACTTTCACTATTCTATTTTCAAACAACCAACATCGTTATCATTCATTGCCCATATGCAAGACAGTACCTTACTTTACTCTGTTGGCAGCGGTTTGGACAGGAATTGGGACACTGGCATTTTTTGTGGTGAAATCGTCAAAAACACTCCAACAGGAGAACAATGAATAACAACACTTAGTTTTTTCAACAAATTGAAACCCAATAAATTCTCGCCGCAATTCTGTGTCAACAAGAACAGGCAAGACTCTGTAAATGGACCTAATGTTATAGGCACTGACTGTGACACTGGACTAATTACTGGGGTGCCTGTGAACCCTACTGAAACGTTCTTTTGCCCTTGGTTCCAGAGTGGTATCTCTGGAACCAAGTGACGGTCTATTGAGCACTTCTGTGCACCTGTCTCCACTAGAGAAGTGTGCTCCTTATTCCCAACTTTCATTTCTACATAGGGTCCTTTCTGATCAACCGGAATAGACACTGGTTCCGACCCCTGTCTTGGGCTGTCCTAGCGGAACAATACATCATCCAATGTAAAGTCACCAGAATAGTACGTATTGGATTGAGTATCAAAAACATTTCCATCTCCTGTTCCATTCTGCTGATTTTGATTTTGGTTCTGATTCTGGTTGTTATTTCCTTTGTTATTCTGATTTTGTGGCATACTAGTGTTTCTATTTTGTCTCTGTGTTCCCAGGCGACCTCTGTTCTGTCTTCTCGGGGCATTCCCATTTCTATTCTGCAAATGTGGGCACTGTGCTCGCCAGTGACCCTCTTCTTTGCAATACGCCCATTGATTTAATCCAATTGGACCTCCGTGCATGTTGGAGTAATTCCCTCTCCCTTGTGCATTTCCTCTGCCCCTATTGTTATTCACTGCCTGTTGCATTAATACTCTTGTTTTTAGATTCACCCTATCCCTCTTTCTCTGAATTTACTCTGTTGTCACAGTATTGTTCCATGCATAATACTTCACTCTGTGATTTTGCTTGCCACGCACTTTCAGGTGTCATTATTCAATTTTGGATTTTCGCTATCAACCCTCTCACATATTTGTCAACAAATAGTCTTTTGCCAGGTTCAGTGCTTAAATCTTGACTTCTAAAATCTGCAAACACTTCCTCAAGTCTATTGAAATAGTCAGTAGCCAACTCATCTTTGCCTTGCACGCATGCAGTTAGTTTTTCCCATATAATTCTCCTTTCAGGTAGTATAACCTTCCATTTCTGTACTATTCGTGCCGGTAATGCTAACATATTTGACGATGGCTTTTCACCAGCTTTTCTGTCCGTATCCTCTTTTATTACATTTTCCCAAGTAGCACCCAAAGTTTCATGATCATCTACATTCCTAATTTGCTTCCATATATCTGCTGGGAGAATTACAGGGAAAGATAGGTCAATATCGCTCATATTAAAAATGGACGATTTCAAATAAGATTCAATTTCTTTATAGAATCCCGCATGGATTCTTTCTTCTATCAGGGATTGTTTGTTTTATATTGTTCACCTCTTGTGTAGAAAAAGGGACATGTACATATTGTGCTGTATAATGTGCTTCTGTTACCTGCGATGGAACTCCATCAACACCAGGAGTTTCTACTTTTGGCACAAAAGTGGGGGGGTGACTTCGCTCCTCGGAAATATCGCACTGGCCCTCCCTCCTTCCTCCCTCTTATTAAGCACTATAGCTAGATCAAGGGATAGAGCAGTCTTTCCACTTTCAGATAAACATGCTCTCTTATATACTGTCATTAATTCAGAGGGACAGCAATCATTTCTCTCAACATATTTATCTTGCAAATATTCAACCATTACTTGCAATACTTTCCTTTGCATCTCTATTGTACAGTTCAAACATATCATACACCTCCATTATAGGAATACTAGCATCCATAATCCATCTAAGCGCCGCTCACGTGCATATTTTCATTTTTTCACTCACAGGTTTTGATGGCGGGAAAATCGCTGCACAGCGTATGGTACTGTCTCTTGTCTCCCTCTTTTTACCTCTTTGTACCGAAACCCAGGAACAGAAAACATCTCTGAATACAATTCATCAAGTTCATCTTTAAACTCAAATAGCCTGTCCACGTGCTCCTTCATCTCTGAATCACTTTTCCTCAAACGTGAAAAAGCATTAAAATCCTGCAACTTCTTCCATCTATCCATAAGATACTTTCCCATGCATTCCAACAGTACCTGTTTTTCGCTGAGCTTCTTGAACTCAGCGTCGGTCCCTCGTCATTGCCTTCAATGTACATTTCTGCCTGTTCTTTCAGCTCTCTCTTTTTCTCCCTGCTAACCGCACTACAGGTTATTCTAGTGCTTCCTCTCTGTCCAGGCCCCGCCTCTGCAGTGCTGCCTTCTCTGATAGCTGCTGATTCAAGCTTGTTAGGTGGAGGGGGAAATGGAATTACGTGTTCGGGAGGGCTGGTGCAGATGGAACAACTGGAAGGTTGAGCAATGGGCACTGATGCAATTGTGTCAATTTAACTTTTAGGGCGTTCTTGGCTTTTTCATTTAAAATCTTATTGATTAGTACATCTGATACATGCGACTCTTTTTGTGGATATATTTTTTGTATGCCTAATTGAAGACTCCTGTCCGCCCTTCTGATATCTTCATCCCATTGCTTTTCTTTCTGTTCTAGCGCTCTGTCTGCATTAGATTTGTGCCTACGCGCATGTTTCTCTCTACTTCTTAAACTGAGGTTAGCTTCCTTCCTCCAGTCTCTAATGATGTCAAATGTTGCAGGGTGTGCTTTCTTGCGCAGCAATACTGATTCCAAATGTTCTATTCAAGGCATCTCAAAACTACCATCCTTCAGCCATTGCAAATCTTCTACGTGTCTGGTTTACCTATGCCAAATTTCATTAAACATTATTGCCCCTACTCCATACTTCACATACATCTCGAACGCTGGCGACCCTACGGGTGGCGCAGCCTGGCCAGTTTCCAAAGATTGTCTACCACAGTGTAAAAATCCCCTCGGCCTCGTCCTCGATTCAGTTTTTCTGCCTTCTTCAAATTTCAATGTACACGATGGAACAAATGGGGGAGGGTCCCTATTTGGGTGCCATTATTTGATAGGCCCTGAAGACCCTCGCGCATGGAAACAATGCACAATCACCATAAACTAACTGATGCACTAGACACGAGGTTCAATTCCCAAAATCTAGGGTTTATTGCAAAGCAAATAGTCTCAGTCGGCCGACTGGTTCTCATGTCTCGCAACATGTGTCACCCAGACCTCGTGAGACGCAAGAGAGCGAGCATTCTACAACAGTGACATATATACAAAAGGACCATCAAACAATCAGTTTGTGACACATCAAAACCGCCCATAATGTATCTTCCTGAGCAAGGGTTCGGTGATTGACAATTATGATGAATCTGACACCTTCTAAGATGTTTCTTTGTTAATCTATATTACTTGATTTAGCAACAGTTGCAGTTTGCAAAGGCGCAGACAGAATGCTTTGTTACAGAGAACATAATGCTCTTGTTCTGTGATCAAACTGTGTTCGTAAGAGACACATTCCAAAGCATGCTATCTTCTAGTTTCTATTCGTGAGCTAGAGGTCAGCTTGATCTAAGAGGGCCCAGAAAGGGGGGCCATGAGGAGAGTATAATTCATGCCTTTAACGGCCTATTTCTACAGTTTCTGCAGTTCCAGAGAGACCCACTGGCACCTGGCTTGGTGATTAAATGCCTCTCTCTCCGATCACCTTCAAGGACTTGTGAGGGAGGAAAACAATGTATTTCTGTCTGGGCTGCTGTCTCAACATGTAGCTTTTGGCCTTGCTCTGTGCAGGAGCAGAATGAAAGTAAATTCATTTTTGTAAAGCGTTTGAACAGAAAAGCAAGAGAAAGCAAAATGGCAGATTCTGTGGGTACAAAATGAACGCACTATGGTTATGCTGACAATTCTGTAACTGGCGATGCTGGCCATATGATACGATTGGCTTTCGACCAACATAATATACCATCTATGCTATGGTAGGGTATTTTCTAGACTAACACTCGGATTGGAGAAAGATTTCACACACGTTCACCGCCGCTGAACGAAAAGAACAACCAGATTTGCACAGTACCTTTAAGTGGAGAGGAAGCTGAGGCAGACATTCCTGGCAGTTCCTGCAGGCTCACGGTTCCTGAAGCGACTGTCGGACTGACACAAAGTAGGAAGACTGGAGGGTCCTGCACTGCCCAGGGAAGAAACCAGCAGCAGAGCAAAGCAACAAATAAAAGTTGTGCTCCTTAAAACCCAAGCAGGGTCCGACCTTCCTGGCTATCTGGCCCACTGTAGCTCTGTACAGTAAATTAAACCAGAAGAGGGAGTCCTGTCTTGAAGTTTGGGTGAACTGGTTGGTCCCACCAGCTCAAGGGAAGAAGATTCCATTGGAGTTTGAAGATTCAGACCTGCAGCAGGGCTTCACTGGGCGATTCAGTCATGGTAGGGGTCCTCTTCTGTCAGCTCCTCATCGGTTCTTTCGTTCCAGTGGTGACTCTGCCTTTCCAGCCCCAAAGACCTAGTTTTTATGCAGATTTCCCCCATTCACACAGCCCAGCTGTCAATTACACAGCAGGGTGGCTGTCCTGGCGGGGACAGTCACCCAGCCAATCATACAGGAGTGCGACTTGGGTTACCAAGGGAACCCATGGCAGGGGTCCTAAAACCCCTCCCTCACATCCTGCCTACCCAGATTTTCAGGCGCCTTAAGGAGGGCCCACGAAAAGACAGCAAACAAAGGGACGAAACATGGTTTGGCAAGCAGATTAAAACACGAGAAAGACTTTTACAAAAAGAAATGGTGAATAAACCCAGCTGGAACCAAAATAAAATAAAAGAGGTCCAGCGGATTTAAGTTCGAGGCTACTAACTTAGCCAAAAACAGTACCAAGACTATTTACATAGACCGTGGTAGGGAAAAAAGGGTAGATACCACTGCCACTAGCCAAATCTTAAAGAAAGGGGAACAAAATAATGTTCCATGAGAGACAGACAAAAAGGGGTAACTTTTAACCCTTTCCAGTACTCTATGTAAGATAGTTTGTACTGGGTCTGTGAATTTAAAAAGACTAATAAAGTAAATGGAAACTTTACATGTTCTGGGGGACAGTAGTCAGCCCCAGAAAATGGAGTTTAGAATGGGAAGTCTGAAAAAGACATCCCTGTGTCACTGCACTAAAGGTGCTGTGTGACACGCAGTAAAACGATGATGCCTGTGGAGTAGGTGATACTCCATAGTCTATGAACACAAGAATGTAAAACACAGCAATACACATGTAAGAGTGGGGGAAAAAGGCTCACACTCTTACCAGGTGACAAAATGAAATCCTATCAATCCAGCAAAGCTGCTGAAGGACTCAGTAGGTAAGGGAAATTAGCCATTCTGGAGAATTCTCCCTAACACAGAGAAGCATATGAGACAATCAAGTGTGTGTATACAGACTTGGAAGGCATCACCTCATGTTACAGGGAGTATTTCAGGTAGGCAGACAAGCATTTGAGACAAAATAGGTGTGTGTATACAGACTGGGAAGGCCTTACCTCATGTTACGGGGGGCTACTTCAGGCATGCAGAAAAGCATGAGACAAAATAGGTGTGTGTATACTGTAAGGAATGCATTGTATCAAACAGTGTAGACAGACACAAGTGATAACAGTACAAGGGTGTTTATTGAACTTTAAATGGGATGGCTGAATGCCTATCTAACCCTAAATCTAAAGACGGGAGCAAGCTATGACCATCAAATCACAACAATGCAGTCCTAATGCAGTCTCTGTCAAAATAAAAGGGCCTATACTAATAAACCTATTGCAAATCCTTACTTCTAAATACAAATGGTGTGGGAAACAATGTCATGCAAAAAGAAATGTGTTTAAAAAATGATATGTGAGGATAGTTGAGCATATTGCTTCCCTTCCCACGTTTTAAGTACGGGACAAGGCGGCACACTCGAGCTTCGCACACACTCTAGCTTCTCAGCCACAAGGCTGCAGTTCAAAACATAAATATCAAGGGCTTCTGTGCCAAAGTCTCTTTACCATTCAAACTCTCTTATATCAGAGGGCCTGATGCAACAAACAAGCATCAAAGTTCCTTTCTAGTTACAAATTTCACATTCACAAGTTCTCAGGTGATTTTCTGCTCACCATGGGTCCCCCTCCATCGTGCTCAGACCCCCTTCAAAGTTTCATTTTCCTCAAGATTTTCTCATTTGCAAGTTCTCTATGATTTACTGTTTACCATGGGTTCCCATTAATTGGGTTCAGACCCCTTTTATACAATGTTCAGAATTGGTCTCCCTCGATCGGACTCGCACCATGTAATCTCACTCTCCAAACTTTCCTCTCTCTATCACATATTAAAGACATTCGACTGTGTGATGGGATTTGCTAAAACCGTTGCAGGACCACTTCGATTCACTATATTCATCCTTTTTAAACTTTTGCTTCTGCACCTTCTTGGCTGGATACCTCACAGAGACCTATAATTGAGCACACTCACGGTGCTGGACCAATCTGTTAACGTTATTGTATCTTTCTCTGTTAAAAGTTCAAACATCCATCAGCAATTTAGCTTTACTTGCATCTTTCATCACACACGTTCGTTTGTTCCTGCACTCGTTATATAATGTTGCACCCCACAGCCTTGACTTTAACATACACCGGTCTTGCATAGGTCTCACCAACTCACTGCTGTGTGGATTTATCTTGTGCTGCTTTTGATCTTGGAGCCAAGGACGGTACCACAACGGCTGCTGCTCTTCCCCAACTTGGTCAGTTATGCGGGAGAGCCCTGAGTGCCTCCGACACACAATGTCTGACGGTTTCTAATCTGAAGGTTTCTTCAAAGTTTGGGTCCCTTGCTGGAAAGGTCAAGGGTATTTCCCTCCTTGTGAACACTTCTTGGTTTGCCGTCTTTCTCCCCTCATTCATCTCAGAACTGCTGTTCCTTTGTGTGCTTTGCCTCGCTCAGTGTGTGCTTTCATGCTCTGCCTTTTATCCATGTGGGGAAGCTTAATGGAAGTCAGGTGTGAGTAATTATCAGTAATTGCCTGACTTTGCCTGATCATTGTAGTGGGACGTGTCAGGTATACTGCTCGGTGGAGTTGGTTTTCTCCCAGAGCAGGCTGTCCGTGTGATAGTGTTTGTGAAGTGATGGGGGAGGTGGGCAAAGTTCCCACGTATCCTACCTGGTAGGATGGGGTAAAGGTTTTACAGGGGGGGATACTGCGTCTTGCCCTCCGATGTCCCACTCCCCAAAGACCCCTCACCCAGGTGATCCTCCCCCACCGGTCCACCCCCAGGAACTGGATCCAAAAGCGATGGCCATGTCCTGGCCACCTGAATGACAGATCCCCAGGGACTAGCGGGTGGGACACAATACGTCATGGGAAGGCCTCACCTCATATTACGAAGGATACTTATGGCATGCAGAAAAGCATACGAGAAAAAAATAGGTGTGTGTAGACATACTGGGTGTGCAACCTGGTGTGTAAGGTGTGTAAGGTGTGTAACCTGACCTCACCTCATGTTACAGGGGACTACTTTGGGCATGCAGAAAAACATATGAGACAACATAGGTATGTGTATACAGACCGGGAAAGCCTCACCTCATGTTACGGGGGGATACTTCTGGCATGCAGACAAGCATACGAGAAAAAATAAGTGTGTGTTTACTTTTTATTTTTTAATGTTATGGCTGAAGCATTCCAACCTTTCCAATCATGTATAGGATTCCTAATTAAGACATAAAATTTCATGCCTAAAACCAATCATCATCTGCATTTCCATTCCCATCCATCAACTAAATGTAACTACAAGAATTAATCTTAAAACATTTGATTATTTATCTTAAATCATATCAAACTTTAAAACATATATTTAAAAACCTACTTATTCATTGTGTAAGATATTAATCTCTAATAAAAATCAAATAGTTGGTAAAATTAAAGAAATATGGCATCCGCCAAAAATAATTGCCCACATTTTCTTTTCCGCAAACAGGGTCTAATCTTCAAAATATTTGAGCAAAATTCAAGTCCACTTTTCTGCTAATTTCAAGCATATGATCAGTCAATGTCGTAGGGTCTCTAATACATCCTCATCGGCAAAAAATCAACAAGCTCTTGATTTTAGAGGCCAAGTGAACCTACTGCCTTTGACTTTTCTTGGCCATAGGTTAAAACGCTTGATCTTTGTTACATAGGAATTTTTTTAAATAGCTCGGATTTCACTGAGTTGTATAATTTCATATTGTATGTTCCCAAAGACATTATTGTGCATACACTGCTCCGTTGTCTTAATCCAATAATTCCATAGCTTCTGCCCGGCTTTGTCCAAGTTCTCCAATAGAATGTCCAAAGAAATATCTGCAGCTGCTTGTAATTCCAAACAACCCTCTTGCCATTCTTGCAATGATCGGTCGATAGAACTTTCCATCATATCCGCGATGAAAGGCAGGATCGAGCGTGGATCTCCTAAAATACACGCTCAAAGTAGCGACAAGGCTAACCACTTTATCTCAATTTCCAGCGATAGAAGCCCCAACTCATATGGAATTACTTCGATTGGAAGGCTTTCCGGAACGGGAAAAACCCTTTCAAAAACAAGCCCTTCTACCGTTTCCAATCTACCATTCGTTCATCAGTTTGGTTTTGGCCCTGTAGCTCAAAATTGGAACCACATTTTGTCTATAATAGATTATAAGAGGTTAGTACAAAACCTTCCCCTTTTTCTATGTATTGGGAGAGCCAGTGAAGCTGCTGGTGTAGCCTTTTGGGCTACATCGTCTTTGTACAGGGAAATTGCAATGTTATTATTAAAACTCAACCCCAGATGCCTATATTCATTGACCAATATCAGGGGTGCTTTATAGATGTACGAAGTGAAAGAGGGTTTCTTTGCAGATGTTTCGACTTTAGGCTCATGACGTTAGATTTAATTACATTGATTACCAGGGCATTCCAATGAGCATAATGTTCTAACATTTTTAATTGCCTTTGAAGACCAACCGACATCTGGTCTAATATGACAAGATCATCCACGCACAGGAGTCTTGAAATACTATGCTACTGAGGCCTGTGCATGTGTTATCCCTACGGTGTGTCACCTGCTTATGCTGTTGAGGACTGTGCATGTGTTATCCCTAAGGTTTGTTGCCTACTTATGCTACTGAGGCCTGTGCATGTGTTATCCCTAAGGTATGTCACCTGCTTATGCTACTGAGGCCTGTGCATGTGTTATCCCTAAGGTGTGTCACCTGCTTATGCTACTGAGACCTGTGCATGTGTTATCCCTAAGGTATGTCACCTGCTTATGCTACTGAGGCCTGTGCATGTGTTCTCCCTAAAGTGTGTCAACCGCTTATGCTACTGAGACCTGTGCATGTGATATACCTAAGGTGTGTCACACGCTTATGCTACTGAGACCTGTGCTTGTGTTATCCCTGAGGTGTGTTGTGTAATCCCTGAGGTGTGTCAACCGCTTATGCTACTGAGGCCTGTGCATGTGTTATCCCTAAGGTATGTCACCTGCTTGTGCTACTGAGGCTGTGCATGTGTTATCCCTAAGGTATGTCACCTGCTTATGCGACTCAGACCTGTGCATGTGTTATCCCTAAGGTATGTCACCCGCTTATGCTACTAAGACCTGTGCATGTGATATACCTAAGGTGTGTCACCTGCTTATGCTACTGAGACCTGTGCATGTGAAATACCTAAGGTGTGTCACCCGCTTATGCTACTGAGACCTGTGCATGTGTTATCCCTAAGGTATTTGTCATCCGCTTATGCTACTGATACCTGTGCATGTGTTATCTCTAAGGTATGTCACCTGCTTATGCTACTGAGACCTGGGCATGTGTTATCCCTAAGGTATGTCACCTGCTTATGCTACTGAGGCCTGTGCATGTGTTATCCCTAAGGTATGTCACCCGCTTATGCCACTGATACCTGTGCATGTGTTATCTCTAAGGTATGTCACCTGCTTATGCTACTGAGACCTGGGCATGTGTTATCTCTAAGGTATGTCACCTGCCTATGCTACTGAGACCTGTGCATGTGTTAACCCTAAGGTATGACACCTGCGTATGCTGCTGAGACCTGTGCATGTGTTTTCCCTAAGGTGTGTCACCTGCTTATGCTACTGAGGCCTGTGCATGTGTTATCCCTAAGGTGTTTCATGCACTTATGCTACTGAGACCTGTGCATGTGTTATCCCTAAGGTGTGTCACCTGCTTATGCTACTGAGACCTGTGCATGTGTTATCCCTAAGGTGTGTCACCTGCTTATGCTACTGAGACCTGTGCATGTGTTATCCCTAAGGTGTGTCAACTGCTTATGCTACTGAGACCTGTGCATGTGTTATCCCTAAGGTGTGCAACCACATATGCTACTGAGACCTGTGCATGTGATATACCTAAGGTGTGTCACCTGATTATGCTACTGAGACCTGTGCATGTGTTATCTCTAAATATGTCACCCGCTTATGCTACTGAGACCAATGCATGTGTTATCCCTAAGTGTGTCACATGCTTATGCTGCTGAGGCATGTGCTTGTGTTATCCCTGAGGTGTGTCACACGCTTATGCTACTGAGACCTGTGCATGTGTTATCCCTAAGGTTTGTCACCCGCTTATGCTACTGAGACCTGCGCATGTGATATACCTAATGTGTGTCAACTGCTTATGCTACTGAGACCTGTCCATGTGTTATCCATAAGGTGTGTCACCTGCTTATGCTGCTGAGGCCTGTGCATGGGCCTAAGGTGTGTCACCTGCCTTTGCTACTGAGGCCTGTGCATGTGTTATCCCTAAGGTGTTTCACTCGCTTATGCTACTGAGACCTGGGCATGTGTTATCTCTAAGGTATGTCACCTGCCTATGCTACTGAGACCAGTGCATGTGTTAACCCTAAGGTATGACACCTGCGTATGCTGTGTTATCCCTGAGGTGTGTCACCCTCTTATACTACTGAGGCCTGTGCATGTGTTATCCCTAAGGTATGTCACCTGCTTATGCTACTTAGACCTGTGCATGTGTTAACCCTAAGGTATGTCACCCGCTTATGCTACTGATACCTGTGCATGTGTTATCTCTAAGGTATGTCATCTGCTTATGCTACTGAGACCTGGGCATGTGTTATCTCTATGTTATGTCACCTGCTTTTGCTACTGGGACCTGTGCATGTGTTAACCCAAGGTATGACACATGCTTATGCTGCTGAGACCTGTGCATGTGTTTTCCCTAAGGTGTGTCACCTGCCTATGCTACTGAGGCCTGTGCATGTGTTATCCCTAAGGTGTTTCACTCACTTATGCTACTGAGACCTGTGCATGTGTTATCACTAAGGTGTTTCACCTGTTTATGCTACTGAGGCCTGTGCATGTGTTATCCCTAACGTGTGTCACCTGCTTATGCTACTGAGACCTGTGCATGTGTTTTCCCTAAGGTGTATCACCTGCTTATGCTACTGAGGCCTGTGCATGTGTTATCCCTAAGGTGTGTCAACTGCTTATGCTACTGAGACCTGTGCATGTGTTATCCCTAAGGTGTGTCACCCGCTTATTCTACTGAGACCTGTGCATGTGACCTATGCATGTGTTATCCCTAAGGTGTGTCACCTGCTTATGCTGCTGAAGCCTGTGCTTGTGTTATTCTTGAGGTGTGTCACCCGCTTATGCTACTGAGATTTGTGCATGTGATATACCTAAGGTGTGTCACCTGCTTATGCTGCTGAGACCTGTGCATTTGATATACCTATGGTGTGTTACCCGCTTACGCTACTGACACCTGTGCATGTGTTATCCCTAAGGTGTGTCACCTGCTTATGCTGCTGAGGCCTGTGCATGTGTTATCTCTAAGGTATGTCACCTGCTTATGCTACTGAGACCTGGGCATGTGTTATTCCTAAGGAATGTCACCTGCTTATGCTACTGATGCCTGTGCATGTGTTATATCTAAGGTATGTCACCCGCTTATGCCACTGATACCTGTGCATGTGTTATCTCTAAGGTATGTCACCTGCTTATGCTACTTGGACCTGGGCATGTGTTATCTCTAAGGTATGTCACCTGCCTATGCTACTGAGACCAGTGCATGTGTTAACCCTAAGGTATGACACCTGCGTATGCTGCTGAGACCTGTGCATGTGATATACCTAAGGTGTGCCACCTGATTATGCTACTGAGACCTGTGCATGTGTTATCTCTAAGGTATGTCACCCGCTTATGCTACTGAGACCAATGCATGTGTTATCCCTAAGGTGTGTCACCTGCTTATGCTGCTGAGGCCTGTGCTTGTGTTATCCCTGAGGTGTGTCACACGCTTATGCTACTGAGACCTGTGCATGTGTTATCCCTAAGGTTTGTCACCCGCTTATGCTACTGAGACCTGCGCATGTGATATACCTAAGGTGTGTCAACTGCTTATGCTACTGAGACCTGTGCATGTGTTAACCCTAATCTCCTAATCTTCCTATTCTCCTCTCTCGCCTAGCACAAATCGGGATCTCTGGATCAGTTCTGGCTTGGTTTACCTCCTTTCTTGCAGACCGCACTCAGACCCTTGCCATGCCCCCTTTCCTTTCTGTCCCCTGTGCCCTCACCTGTGGTGTTCCCCAGGGATCCTCTCTTTCCCCTATTCTATTCAATATCTACATATGGGCTCTGGTCTGCCTTATCCGTTCGTATGGACTTAATTGCTATTCCTACGCGGATGACACCCAAATCCTGATCCGTTTGGATCAGGATCATATCAAGGCTTCAGCTTCTCTTCACGACTGTTTGACATCAGTCGGCATTTGGATGGACCAAAATTGGCTCAAGCTTAACGGCGATAAAACTGAGGTGATGTTGGTGGGTTGTCCCCCCGCCCATCACTTTGGACCCTGCTTTCTGGCCCACCTCACTGGGCCCTCTGCCTTGTCCAGTGGACAAAGTAAAGAACCTAGGAGTTATTCTCTCCACTTCCTTGTCCATGTCAAACCAGGTCTCTACGGTCTGCCAATCTGCCCATCACCAGATCAGGATACTCAAGAGGGTCCTCCCTATGATCCCAGAGGCTATGCGTCCTCCTGTGGTAGCCGCATTAGTCCTCTCACGGTTGGACTATTGCAACTCCTTATACCTTGCCCAGCAATGGGCCTTCTCCAACGTCTCCAGCGCATACAGAACCTGGCAGCCAGACTGGCCACAGGTTCCCCCTATGGAGCTCACATCTCGCCAGTGCTTCGCCAACTTCATGGCTCCCGGTGGCCCAGCGAGTTAAGTTCAAGTCACTATGCATTGTCACGGGCAATCCAGGGCCTAGGTGCTGAGTTTCTCCAAACTAAGTTTGTCCGTTATATACCAGAACGCAACCTTCGCTCCCTGAACACACACTTTTGGTGGTTCCTAAGTACAATCGGGAAAGACTCGGCGGCAGAGCATTTTCCATTGCTGCGGCAAGGCTGTGGAACGCCCTCCCACTGCCACTCAAGTCTATCTCCAACCATTTGGCTTTCAGGAAAGCCCTGAAAACTACCTTATTCTAGCCCCCCGACTTTTACTGCTCTTCCTGTGTGACAGTTTCCTCATCAGCGCCATGATGCCCCTGGGCGACCGTGCGCTCTACAAATTTAGGTAACATAACATAACATAACTAAGGTATGTCACCCGCTTATGCTACTGATACGTGTGCATGTGTTATCTCTAAGGTATGTCACCTGCTTATGCTACTGAGACCTGGGCATGTGTTATCTCTATGTTATGTCACCTGCTTATGCTACTGAGACCTGTGCATGTGTTAACCCTAAGGTATGACACCTGCTTATGCTGCTGAGACCTGTGCATGTGTTTTGCCTAAGGTATGTCACCTGCTTATGCTACTGAGACCTGTGCATGTGTTAACCCTAAGGTATGTCACCCGCTTATGCTACTGATACCTGTGCATGTGTTATCTCTAAGGTATGTCACCTGCTTATGTTACTGAGACCTGGGCATGTGTTATCTCTATGTTATGTCACCTGCTTATGCTACTGAGACCTGTGCATGTGTTAACCCTAAGGTATGTCACCCGCTTATGCTACTGATACCTGTGCATGTGTTATCTCTAAGGTATGTCACCTGCTTATGTTACTGAGACCTGGGCATGTGTTATCTCTATGTTATGTCACCTGCTTATGCTACTGAGACCTGTGCATGTGTTAACCCTAAGGTATGACACCTGCTTATGCTGCTGAGACCCGTGCATGTGTTTTGCTAAGGTGTGTCACCTGCCTATGCTACTGAGGCCTGTGCATGTGTTATCCCTAAGGTGTTTCACTCACTTATGCTACTGAGACCTGTGCATGTGTTATCCCTAAGGTGTGTCACCTGCTTATGCTACTGAGGCCTGTGCATGTGTTATCCCTAAGGTGTGTCACCTGCTTATGCTACTGAGACCTGTGCATGTGTTTTCCCTAAGGTGTATCACTTGCTTATGCTACTGAGGCCTGTGCATGTGTTATCCCTAAGGTGTGTCACCCGCTTATGCTACTGAGACCTGTGCATGTGACCTATGCATGTGTTATCCCTAAGGTGTGTCACCTGCTTATGCTACTGAGGCCTGTACATGTGTTATCCCTAAGGTAAGTCACCTGTGTATGCTACTAATGCCTGTGCATGTGTTATCCCTAAGGTGTGTTGCCTTATTATGCTACTGAGTCCTGCACATGTGTTATCCCTAAGGTGTGTCACATGTGTATGCTATTGAGGCCTGTGCATGTGTTATCCCTAATGTGTGTCACCTGCTTATGCTACTGAGGCCTGTGCATGTGTGATCCCTAAGGTGTGTCTCCTGCTTACGCTACTGAGGCCTGTGCATGTGTTATCCCAAAGGTGTGTCACCTGCTTATGCTACTGAGGGCTCTGCATCTGTTATCCCTAAGTTGTGTCACCTGATTATGCTACTGAGTTCTGTGCATGTGTTATCCCTAAGGTGTGTCACCTGATTATGCCACTGAGGCCTCTGCATGTGTTATCCCTGAGGTGTGCCTCCTGCTTACGCTACTGAGGTCTGTGCATGTTTTATCCTTAAGGTGTGTCACCTGCTTATGCTACTGAGGCCTGTGCATGTGTTATCCCTAAGGTGTGTCACCTGCTTATGCTACTGAGGCCTGTGCATGTTTTATCCCTACTGTGTGTCACCTGCTTATGCTACTGAGGCGAGTGCATGTGTTATCCCTAAGGTGTGTCACCTGCCTATGCTACTGAGGCCTGTGCATGTGTTATCCCTAAGATGTATCACCTGCTTATGCTACTGAGGCCTGTACATGTGTTATCCCTAAGGTGTGTCACATGCATATGCTACTGAGGCCTGTACATGTGTTATCCCTAAGGTGTGTCACCTGCCTATGCTAATGAGGCCTGTGCATGTGTTATCCCTAAGGTGTGTCACCAGCTTATGCTACTGAGGGCTCTGCATCTGTTATCCCTAAGTTGTGCCACCTGATTATGCTTCTGAGGCATGTGCATGTGTTATCCCTAAGGTGTGTCTCCTGCTTACGCTACGGAGGCCAGTGCATGTGTTATCCCTAAGGTGTGTCACCTGCTTATGCTACTGAGGCCTGTGCATGTGTTGTCTCTAAGGTGTGTCTCCTGCTTTTGCTGCTGATGCCTGTGCATGTTTGATACCTAAGGTGTGTCTCCCGCTTATGCTACTGATGCCTCTGCATCTGTTATCCCTAAATTGTGTCACCTTCTTATGCTACTGAGGCCTGTGCATGTGTTATCCCTAAGGTGTGTCTCCTGCTTATGCTACTGAGGCCTGTACATTTGTTATCCCTAAGGTGTGTCTCCTGCTTACGCTACTGAGGTCTGTGCATGTTTTATCCTTAAGGTGTGTCACCTGCTTATGCTACTGAGGCCTGTGCATGTGTTATCCCTAAGGTGTGTCACCTGCTTATGCTATTAAGGCCTGTGCATGTTTTATCCCTACGGCGTGTCACCTGCTTATGCTACTGAGGCGAGTGCATGTGTTATCCCTAAGGTGTGTCACCTGCCCATGCAACTGAGGCCTGTGCATGTGTTATCCCTAAGGTAAGTTGCCTGTGTATGCTACTAATACCTGTGCATGTGTTATCCCTAAGGTGTGTCACCTGCTTATGCTACTGAGGCCTGTACATGTGTTATCCCTAAGGTGTGTCACCAGCTTATGCTACTGAGGCCTCTGCATCTGTTATCCCTAAGTTGTGTCACCTGATTATGCTACTGAGGCCTGTGCATGTGTTATCCCTAAGGTGTGTAACCTGCTTATGCTACTGAGGCCTCTGCATGTTTTATCCCTAAGGTGTGTCTCCTGCTTACGCTACTGAGGCCTATGCATGTGTTATCCCTAAGGTGATTCACCTGCTTATGCTACTGAGGCCTGTGCATGTGTTGTCTCTAAGGTGTGTCTCCTGCTTTTGCTGCTGATGCCTGTGCATGTGTGATACCTAAGGTGTGTCTCCCGCTTATGCTACTGATGCCTCTGCATCTGTTATCCCTAAATCGTGTCACCTTCTTATGCTACTGAGGCCTGTGCATGTGTTATCCCTAAGGTGTGTCTCCTGCTTATGCTACTGAGGCCTGTACATGTGTTATCCCTAAGGTGTGTAACCTGACTATGCTACTGATGCCTGTGCATGTGTTATCCCTAAGGTGTGTCACCTGCTTATGCTACTGAGAGCTGTGCATGTGTTATCTCTAAGGTATGTCACCTGCTTATGCTACTGAGACCTGGGCATGTGTTATCTCTATATTAAGTCACCTGCTTATGCTACTGAGACCTGTGCATGTGTTAACCCTAAGGTATGACACATGCTTATGCTGCTGAGACCCGTGCATGTGTTTTGCCTAAGGTGTGTCACCTGCCTATGCTACTGAGGCCTGTGCAAGTGTTATCCCTAAGGTGTTTCACTCACTTATGCTACTGAGACCTGTGCATGTGTTATCCCTAAGGTGTGTCACCTGGTTATGCTACTGAGGTCTGTGTATTTGTTATCCCTAAGGTGTGTCAGCTGCTTATGCTACTGAGACCTGTGCATGTGACCTATGCATGTGTTATCCCTAAGGTGTGTCACCTGCTTATGCTACTGAGGCCTGTGCATGTGTTATCCCTAAGGTTTGTCAACTGCTTATGCTACTGAGACCTGTGCATGTGTTATCCCTAAGGTGTGTCATCCGCTTATGCTACTGAGACCTGTGCATGTGACCTATGCATGTGTTATCCCTAAGGTGTGTCACCTGCTTATGCTGCTGAAGCCTGTGCTTGTGTTATCCCTGAGGTGTGTCACCCGCTTATGCTACTGAGGCCTGTGCATGTGTTATCCCTAAGGTATGTCACCTGCTTATGCTAGTGAGGCCTGTGCATGTGTTATCCCTAGGGTATGTCACCCGCTTATGCTACTGAGATCTGTGCATGTGTTATCCCTAGGGTATGTCACCTGCTTATGCTACTGAGGCCTGTGCATGTGTTATCCCTAAGGTGTGTTACCTGCTTATGCTACTGAGGCCTGTGCATGTGTTATCCCTAAGGTATGTCACCTGCTTATGCTAGTGAGGCCTGTGCATGTGTTATCCTTACGGTATATCACCTGCTTATGCTACTGAGGTCAGTGCATGTGTTATCCCTAGGGTATGTCACCTGCTTATGCTACTGAGGCCTGTGCATGTGTTATCCCTAAGGGGTGTTACCTGCTTATGCTACTGAGGCCTGTGCATGTGTTATCCCTATGGCGTGTCACCTGCTTATGCTACTGCGGCCAGTGTATGTGTTATCCCTAAGGTGTGTCACCTGCCTATGCTACTGAGGCCTGTGCATGTGTTATCCCTAAGGGAAGTCACCTGTGTATGCTACTAATGCCTGTGCATGTGTTATCCCTAAGGTGTGTTGCCTGCTTATGCTGCTGATGCCTGTGCGCTGTTATCCTTAAGGTATGTCACCTGCTTATGCTACTGAGGCCTGTGCATGTGTTATCCCTAAGGTGTGTCACCTGCTTATGCTACTGAGGCCTGTACATGTGTTATCCCTAAGGTAAGTCACCTGTGTATGCTACTAATGCCTGTGCATGTGTTATCCCTAAGGTGTGTTGCCTTATTATGCTACTGATGCCTGTGCATGTGTTATCCTTAAGGTATGTCACCTGCTTATGCTACTTAGGCCTGTGCATGTGTTATCCCTAAGGTGTGACACCTGCTTATGCTACTGAGTCCTGCACATGTGTTATCCCTAAGGTGTGTCACATGCGTATGCTATTGAGGCCTGTGCATGTGTTATCCCTAAGGTGTGTCTCCTGCTTACGCTACTGAGGCCTGTGCATGTGTTATCCCAAAGGTGTGTCACCTGCTTATGCTACTGAGGGCTCTACATCTGTTATCCCTAAGTTGTGTCACCTGATTATGCTACTGAGTTCTGTGCATGTGTTATCCCTAAGGTGTGTCACCTGCTTATGCTACTGAGGCCTGTGCATGTGTTATCCCTGAGGTGTGTCTCCTGCTTACGCTACTGAGGTCTGTGCATGTTTTATCCTTAAGGTGTGTCACCTGCTTATGCTACTGAGGCCTGTGCATGTGTTATCCCTAAGGTGTGTCACCTGCTTATGCTACTTAGGCCTGTGCATGTTTTATCCCTACTGCATGTCACCTGCTTATGCTACTGAGGCGAGTGCATGTGTTATCCCTAAGATGTGTCACCTGCCTATGCTACTGAGGCCTGGGAATGTGTTATCCCTAAGGTGTGTTGCCTTATTATGCTACTGATGCCTGTGCATGTGTTATCCTTAAGGTATGTCACCTGCTTATGCTACTTAGGCCTGTGCATGTGTTATCCCTAAGGTGTGACACCTGCTTATGCTACTGAGTCCTGCACATGTGTTATCCCTAAGGTGTGTCACATGCGTATGCTATTGAGGCCTGTGCATGTGTTATCCCTAATGTGTGTCACCTGCTTATGCTACTGAGGCATGTGCATGGTTATCCCTAAGGTGTGTCTCCTGTTTATGCTACTGAGGCCTGTGCATGTGTTATCCCAAAGGTGTGTCACCTGCTTATGCTACTGAGGGCTCTACATCTGTTATCCCTAAGTTGTGTCACCTGATTATGCTACTGAGTTCTGTGCATGTGTTATCCCTGAGGTGTGTCTCCTGCTTACGCTACTGAGGTCTGTGCATGTTTTATCCTTAAGGTGTGTCACCTGCTTATGCTACTGAGGCCTGTGCATGTGTTATCCCTAAGGTGTGTCACCTGCTTATGCTACTGAGGCCTGTGCATGTGTTATCCCTGAGGTGTGTCTCCTGCTTACGCTACTGAGGTCTGTGCATGTTTTATCCTTAAGGTGTGTCACCTGCTGTTAAGTTGTGTGTCCCTAGGACGAGGCGTACCTGTATCTCCAGGAGTCTTGCGTGCCGAGGTAGCCAGGTCGTGGTAGATGTAGACTGGTAGCTGATGAAGTAAGTGACGCAAAGAACCGACCCCGGACCCGTCCTGTAATACAGGATTGAACTGGGGCCAGCTCCTGACGCCACGGATGACACTTCCCAATATTAACGTGGCACCAGAACAGTGCAAGCACTGATCGGGAAGGTCGTAGATGTTACTGGCAAATACTGGCAAAGGATCCAAAACAGCTTTCCAGGATGGTGTAGGTTCGAGGTAGCCAGTACAGGTAAGCAGAATGTTCAAGGTACCAAAATGATTAGCAGCAAGTCCAAGGTACCAAGGTAGGAGGAAGTACAGGGATCCAAAGAAGCCGGAGAAGCGGGCCAGGACCACAGGAACCCCAGCACAGGCGGGCAACTCAGGCAATAGAAGGAGCAGGAGGGAACCAGGAGGAAGGGACCAGATAACACAGGAGAACAGGAATGGGGAGGGAAGAGGCAGCCTGATCAGAAGAGGAAAAGGAAGGACCCAACCCTGGACCAGGATCAAGACCCAGAACCCCAGAATCAGGAAGCGAAGCGGAAGGGAACCAACCGCGTTGAGACGCGATGAAGAACTGAATCGGATCGCTTAAGTAGCGGTCCTGTGTGAAACCGAGGCTTGGACCACGCTGCAATGCGCATGCGCGAATGGATGCCGCTGCGCGAACGAGTCTTGGAACGCAAACTCGCTCGAACAGTTACGCGAACGGCACCCGTGCTCTACACGGGTCAGGACAGAGTAACTCCGCCGGGGAAATGTGCCCAGAGCGGTGCGACGTCTCCACAGCCTGAGACGTGGGTACAACTGCCAGGAACCAGCACGCCCCCTAGAGCCTCGTCGCCCCGCACAAGTAAGTGTTCTAACACCTGCTTATGCTACTGAGGCCTGTGCATGTGTTATCCCTAAGGTGTGTCACCTGCTTATGCTACTTAGGCCTGTGCATGTTTTATCCCTACTGCATGTCACCTGCTTATGCTACTGAGGCGAGTGCATATGTTATCCCTAAGGTGTGTCACCTGCCTATGCTACTGAGGCCTGGGAATGTGTTATCCCTAAGGTGTGTCACCTGCCTATGCTACTAATGCCTGTGCATGTGTTATCCCTAAGGTATGTCACCTGCTTATGCTGCTGAGGCCTGTACATGTGTTATCCCTAAGGTGTGTCACATGCGTATGCTACTGAGGCATGTACATGTGTTATCCCTAAGGTGTGTCACCTGCCTATGCTAATGAGGCCTGTGCATGTGTTATCCCTAAGGTGTGTC